>VDFB02163017.1:0-16949 GCA_007258455.2 Sequoia sempervirens
GCAACCCTAGATGAAGTTGCAAATAACTACTCAAATGCACAATTTTTTTTGTTTAAGTAAAATTAACATGCAAGTTCACTACCCATTGCCAACAACCTCTAAGGTTATGAGACTGAGATTACTTTAAAACCCAAACAACACAAAAACATGAATTGAAACCATAACATTTAATTACTTAAGAAATTAAGAACACATACATTCCATACATGATAAATTACATCAAAGAATAAGAGATACCACATGATTTCAAATAACAATAATTTAACAATAAGATTACAACTCTCATTCCCCGAATGAGGTAAATCCAATAAGCATGGTTACATATTACATCTTCCACCTCAATAACAAATGAGGGGTAATAATTTACAAGATTCAACTGAAATGAATGAAACCTGAAAAGCAACTGGATCTTATGAGCTCTCCAACTGGAAATTTCATCCAAACGAACAAGAAAAAAACCCAACAGAGTAAGGTGCATGTTCCACCCAACCAAGTGATACCCGAAGGCTCACCCCCCGTGCTGAGAGATAGTAACATGGATTCCTAGACAAGACCATCTACCTCTAGACACAGGCTAATACATAACTAAACTGAATCAAAAATAAATACATCACTTAACACAATGGTTACAATGCTTCCAAAGTTAAATAATCAATTGCATCACTGATACAAACATACTGCTGACTTAGGAGAAGTGTCATCACAATGTTACATGGGTTATCCTGGTAAGTCTTCCTAGGTCCCGGCCCCCATCTTGGGATATTCTAGAAACCTCTAACGACTCCCGGCCCCTCATGCAAACCAATGAGGAATCACTTATCTCTTGTAACGACAAGATAACGATCTTGCCATTCTAGGCCTTCTCATCTCATCCCAAGTCTATACAAGCCCTTACGTCCATGAGCAAGGAAAAAATAATCTTATTAAGTGTTTGATACTACCTATTCCTCTAATCAGTTTATTTACGTTATCACTGGATTAACTAACTTACAATGAGTTACCTTGGCACCACTTTGTGTGTCGACTCTCATTGCAAGCCACTCCTCTAAGACAACACATGGAATAAATCCACAACCCAAAGGTACACAAGTGCGGCCTAAGGATATTAAATCCCTATCCACAACATAAAGTCAACACATCTCATTCATGATAACTGGGTATCTAACTGGATACATTAAGACGCGCTACCCAACATGAGTTGCAATCCCCATCTCAAGAAAACATATCTAGAAGTCTAACATAAACAAATAACTCCATTTTCCCAACATCAAGAATGAGAGAGATAACATAACGAAAAGACAATTTGATAATTTAATAACCTACTTTAGGATTTCCTAAATCCAAGCAAAGCAATGACATATTGCATGTAATCAATTAAAATAATTAACATTATTTGAAATAAGAAGCTTAAACTAATTGTTTCCTTCCAACTTCCTCGATTACAACAAATGTTAACAATTAATTTTTTTATAAAAATAACATTATTCTCTTACAAAACCGACTTTGCTTCTATAATAAGCTCATTTTAGAAAACTATATTTAAATATAAATTAACCAATTATAATTATATATTTAATGTATATAAAATTATATGCATTTATATTTAAATATAAAATAACTATTTAAATTCCAATTCATAAACATATTTCAATTAATTAATTAAAACCCAATATTTAAAATATATAATATACAAATATTATATATAATAATATATATATTAAATAAATAATAATAATAAAACACAATATATACCTCATCAATATTTAGGTTGTTGCTTAAAATGTGCAGAGCAGGGTCGAGTAACTACGAGGAGGTGAAGTAGGGTGATTCGGCATAGGCTGGAACAACGCTAGCAAAATTACGTTGGGGAGATGAAGTGGCGAGGGCAAGCGAAGCAAAGCATACTTTGGATCATACACCACAGTGGGTCTTCAAAGGTGGAAGATGGAGAGACAAATATCATATGGCGTATCGACCACAGGGCAAATTAGAGAAGATGGAGGGAAGGCCAGTTAGAACACGTCATGACACTCTAGAAACTCTTGTGGAAAATCGGGTCCCTTGGCCGAGACATACTGGATTCAGAGGGCAAAAACTACTCGGAAGGAGGGATAACCTGGCATGGAGGAATTCGAGGGATAGAAGAAGAATTAGGCGTGAGCGGCCAGATAAAAGACTTGGGAAGGAGTGAAAAGTTGAGGAAAAGGGAAATCCCAACACACCGAATTAAGAGGCCACTATTGAGATTGAGGTCTCAAAGGAAATAAAGCCCGACATGGAGATCCTGAAAGAATTTTCCTTCATTTGCAGATTTATCAGAGGTTCACCTAACAGAGCATCAATTAAGCTTTGGATTAAGGAGAGTTGGAAGACAGATGTTTTGTTAAGATTTGTACCAAAGGGTTTTTTCCTAATTGTTTTCGCCGATGAGAAAACCAAAGCGAGAGTGACAAAAGAAGAGATTTGGTTCATGGAGGAAATGCCTCTATACATGCAGCCATGGAATCAAAATTTTGACCTAGTCAAAGCACGACCTTATGATCATCCTATTTGGGTTAGATTGTACAATCTCCCAATAGAATACTGGGCAGGTGAGTGCCTTGAGAAAATCAGACGCTCGTTGGGCATTCTTATGGAAATTGACACAAACATTCTAGAGGGCGACATGTACAAATATGCCAGATTGAAGATTGCAGCAATTGATATCATCCCCAACAACATCTTTTTATTGGCCAATGGGGAATGGTGGAGGCAAGGAATTGAAATTGAAGAAACAAGGTATTTCTGTCTTTCCTGTGGTTTGCGTAGTCATGGCTCCATAGATTGCACTAAAGATTCGATGGAGAGAAGCAAAAATCCAACCTCGGGTGGTACCCCTCCCGATGACACTGTGTTCCAACAAAGCAGTTCCAATAACCAGACATCATAGGTAGGAGGGAATGAGTTCGTAACCAAGGCCTCGATGGGATCGACTAGATGCCCAAAGTCTATACCCAATAGTAAGGGTGGGGAAGATTCAAATCACGCGAAGGAAAGCAATAAGGCAGAGGATGGCACTGGAGATGAGATTGCTGCCAGGGCAAGTATTGATTTGGACTCAAATGACATAGAGGATGAACTGGATGTAATCGATGACAGGTGTATTTTCCAGTTTGCATCTAAACACATGGGTCTGGGCAAGATCGGCACTTCAGGAAATACCTGCGGTCGGAAATCCTCCAAACAACTTCGGGAGGAAGAAGTGGCTGCCAAGAAATTCACAAGTATAACCAAGTTCTTGAGTACCAAGGGAGGAAAATCCTCCCTTGGGAAACAATGAGGATTACAACCTGGAATGTCAAGGGCCTAAAGGTCCCTGACAAACGACACCTAGTTAGGTGTCAAATACAAAAATGCATAGTTGTATAATTCTGTTACAAGAAACTAAGCTGGCAGGGGAGGAATGTTCACAATTTCTGAGATACTATCGATCTTGGGATGGCTATTTTGAGAGCTCTTCTGGTTCTGCGGGGGGGCTTGGGTATGCTTTGGAAAATGGCAAATATTTCAGTGGAAATTATCATATCCTCTGCAAGATGGATGGTGGCGAAAGTCTTTAATCTAGGCCTAAACTACAGTTTCCTACTTATTAATGTATATGGCCCCATAAAAATAGAGGAAAAGGCATTGGTTTGGAGTTCGATCCTGGAGTTTATGCGTATGTTTCCCAAGGAAAGAATAATCATTGGTGGAGACTTTAATGCAATCCTAGATTTGTCTGAGAAAAGAGGTGGAGTCAAAAGCATCTCACAAACAATACTGGACTTTAGAGCCTTTGTGGTGGAAGCGGGGTTGATGGATTGCCCCACAGACAATGGTAGCTTCACTTGGACCAACCATAGGGAAAATTTTATTGCCATAGCTGAGAAACTTGACCGGTTCCTGGTGTCACCATCGTGGTTCAATTTTGGCTAGTGCGTGAGTGCTTGCATCTATCCTAACTCAATCTCTGATAATTTTCTTGTGGATTTGACAATAGCTAATGGTAGTGATAGAGTGAAATAGAGCTTTAAATTCCAGAGCATGTGGTGAAGAGACCCAAGCCTTCTGGAGCTGTTGGAGATGTGGTGGAAGGAAATAAGGGTGGGAGGCTCCATAAGCTTCATACTGACAAAAAAATTGTAGGCATTAAAGCAGAAGCTCAAAACTTGGAATAAAGAGAAGTTCCAGAACATCTTTGTTGAAAAGGCTAATGTGGAAGTCGAGTTGGAGACACTCAATGAAAAGGTGATAGCGTTTGGCATGCGAAATGAAGAATTTATAAAAGAAACTAAATTAAAAAGGAAACTAGCTGAGATTCTGAAAAGAGAAGAGTTTTACTGGAAGGATAAATCAAGGGAGGTTTGACTAAGTGAAGGTGATGCCAACTCTAAATTCTTTCATGCCTCAGTCTTGGTGAAGAGAGTGAGCAATAAAATAGAGGAAATCATTAAAAGCAATGGTCAGATTGCCAGGGGTTCGACTGAGGTAGGCAAGGTTGCAGTAGAGTACTTCTCCAACCTTCTGGGGGAACAAATGTCTCATGGGGGCTAGGTGGACTACCTTGATTTGATCAATTCCAGAGTTAGTGAAGCTGACAATGTGAGGTTGTGTGATAAGATCTCAAAGGATGAAGTTCGAGCTGCACTCTTCCAGATGCATCCTGACAAGACGCTTGGCCCTGATGGCTTTATAGCCAGTTTCTTCCAAAACTGCTGGGATTTTCTAGGTGAGGATCTTTGGAAACTCGTAGAAGACTTCAGGAAAACTAGGAGATTCATTAAAGATTTGAACAATACAATTATTGCACTAATTCTGAAAAAAGCTAAGTGTTCCTATTTTAGTGATTATAGGCCTATCTCATTATGCAATACCATCTATAAAATCATTGTGAAAGTACTAGCCAACAAGCTTAAATTATTGCTGGGGAAGATCATTTCAGTTGAAAAAAATGGTTTTGTGTCGGGGAGAGAGATAACGGATAGCATTTTACTAGTATTGGAAGTTGTTCACACCCTTAGCACAAACAAGCAGGCCAAAATGATTATAAAACTTGATGTAACCAAGGCTTACGACAGGGTGCGCTGGCCATTCCTCATGGAGGTTATGAAAAGAATGGGATTTTGTAGTCATTGGTGTGACCTGGTGTATTAGTGTATCTCCTCTGTATGGTTTTCTGTTGCTATAAACGGTTCATTACACGGATTCTTCCAGGCTACTAATGGACTTAGGCAAGGTGACCCCATCTCACCTTTCATTTTTTTCATTATGGCCGAAGCCCTTGGCTGTGCGATTAACAATAGACGCCACTGTCAGGATTGGAGGGGTGTACAAGTTGCACCAAATATGGCCCCAGTCACCCATACACAATTTGCAGATGACACCACTCTTTTGGGCGAAGCAAGTATGAGAGAAGCTAGATGCATCAATTGAGTGCTCAAGGAATATGAAATACAATCGGGTCAACAGATGAATAAGGAAAAATCGTGCGTTTACTTCTTTAATACCAAACCACAAACGCAACAAGCTATTTTGCTATTCTTGGAGTTAAGAAAGGGAAACTACTGTTTAAATATCTTGGCACATAGATCTTTGAAGGAGTCTATAGAGAAAAGCATTGGGGTGAGGTGGTTGAAAATTGCAGAAATAAAGCTATGGCGTGGAACAACAACTGGCTCTCAATGGCAGGGAGGATAACTATGGCTAAGGTTGTTCCTTCGGCAATTCCAATTTACGTAATGTCCTGTCTAGAAATACCTGGGAAGACATAAATGATTTGGAAAAAATATTAAATAATTTCTTATGGGAAGGGTCAAAAACAGTGAAGAAGATTCATCTCCTAGGATGGGACGAGGTCTGTAAAGTGAAAGTCGACGGTGGGGCTGGCCTGCGTAAGTTGCGCCTTCAAAACAATGCATTAGGGGCCAAACTAATCTGGAAAATGTATAAAACCCCAAAAGATTGTGGTGTCAAATAATGCAGAGGAAGTACTTGGACAACCTAGATCCAGCTAGAATTTTAACAGTTGTGAATCTTGTTGGTGGCTTGGCGCCATGGCGTTACATTTCAAATTGCCGCTCCCTAATTACAAGTCACCTATCTTGGTGGGTCAGGAATGGGCAGAAGGCACTGTTTTGGTTAGATTCATGGAACGACTACAAAATCCTAGCGAAGATCTTTGACCTATAGCAATTTATTGACAACTTGCAATCGTCCTATGGCTCCACTGTGGCAGATTACATTCAGAGGGAGAGTGCACAGGTTGACGACACCTTTAAATGGATTAACTTTACTTCACTTTCAATTCCACATGAGCTAGCAGTTGCAGTGAGTGGGGAAGTTGAGAATAGATTGTTAAAATGAAGTAATTGGGAAGACACGATAATATGGTGTGGTGGGGCCTCCGGTAATTATTCGGACAGAATGGGCTATCAAATCCAATCAACACAAGCTAAGGATAAGTCTTGGATGGCAAAAATTTGTTGGAAGAAGGAAATTATGCCTAAGGCTGGGGCATTCCTTTGGGTGGCACTCCACGGGCGCTGCTTAACAGCTGAAAGATTGAAAAGAATTGGAACCGTTGGACCAACTAGATGTATCCTCTACAAGTGTGCAAAAGAAAATGTGGACCATTTGCTCTTATCTTGCCCAGTTGCTGTCTCATGTTGGGACTGGTTGCAAGCTTCCTTAAACTTTTTGGGACCAAGACAAAATAATCTATGGGACTTTCTTTCTAATTGGCCGAGAATGAATAATGGTGGTTATTGGAAAGGAAATTGGACTTTGGCCCCATCCTAGCTAGTGTGGCATCTGTGGAAAGAATGGAATGGACACATTTTCAAGGAGAAAGCCTTAAATCGAGAGCAGCTAATTGCCAAAATTCAAAATGCTATTATTGAAACTGCCAATAATAGAATCATTGTCACTTCCAAAATGTCATTTTCAAGATGGGACGAAGAACTTCAGAGATTGTGGCCTGAACTCAGAATTCTGAAGGCATCCACTAATAGCAGAACTAAAATCAATAGGAAGGATATTCATTAGATTTGCCCGGTTCGGTTGAAATGGAAAATGAACTTTGACGGGGCCGCAAAGGGTAATCCTGAAGACGTCAGGGTTGGTTGCATTATTAGGGATGCAAGTGGAGGTTGTATGTGGGTAGCCTCGAAGAAGCTCGGGGTTTGCTCCAATAATATAGCGGAGTTGGAGGCTCTATGGCTTGGTTTGCATCTCTGCATTCAAAATGGCATAAACTCTATAGAGATTGAGGGAGATTCATTGCTCTATGTTCGAGCAATAACTTCTGGTAATTCTCAGAACTGGTGGATTGATAGTTGGATAGCCCCAATCAGAGAGTTGCTAAACAAATTGATGGATTATTCATTGTCGCATGTTTATAAGGAGGCAAATAGGGTGGCATACTTACTGGAAAATTGGGGGGTGGTACAAGATGCCAAGCTGGTTACGGGTTTTGCAACAAATCTCTGGCCTGGTCTGTAGGAAATCTTATCCGATGATATTATTAGTAATCATGCAAGCACTTCTACTCTCTCCAAAGACCCGTGAGTTATGTACCAAGGTTGTTTCGGCTTTGGTTGGAGTGTTTGGTTCCGCATGGTCTAACATTGTTACTGGTGCATCGTATGGACAATTCTTATTCCATTGGGAAATGCTGGGTTGGTGTGGCTATTTAGGGTAGGAGGGAATGTCTTGTTTAGTAAAGTAAAAGTGACTGTCAAGCGATGGTATTCCAGTTCGGGTTGGCCTGTGCGTGCAGTAAGGAGTCCCTACCTGCACAATGCCGAAGACTTCACCGCCCAAGATAGGGCAAAGGCTGTAGTGCAATCACAAGTAGATAGTTTTGCGTTTTAAATGGTTAAGAAGCTAATTAGTGTGATGATGGCAGGGTCTATGAGACGGTGATTGGGGCACTTGTGGACATATGTGAATCTAGAGAATGAGTGTCTGTTAGCCTGGAGAGGATCGTGTCAGATCAGAATGTTCATGCGTTAGCGAATGCAACCTTGGAGTTGAGGACTGAAGGTTGGGTTAGCTTTTTATGCATGTTCTTTGATCCAGAAATGGTGATAGAGGAGGATGAGTCTGGTGAAGGTACGAATGTTGAAATGTCCAACCAATGTAAGGAGGCTCTGAGGAACTTTATGACAGAAGCATGGGAGCTCTTCCGAAATGGGGTGAAGAATGCAAAATTGGAGGCCTTCTCCCGATTCATGGCCTCGAAGCTGTCTTGGCTTGGCGATGGGAGCCTCCGAAGGCTTACAATCATGGGTGGTTTTTTGGCGATGATATACCAGGCTCTGGAACAGTAAGCTATGCGGGGCAAAGCTTGTTCATTCAATTTTGTTGCTCTGTTGAATGTGCATCAAGACTCAGGATGCCTCTCTCCTTCATATTTCCTATGGGCTTTCTTCATGTTTCCTACAGCTCTATGCACCTTTGTTATATGTACTCTGGGAGCTACTCCCCGCTTCTTGGTAGCATCATCTAATAAAAATAAAAATAAAATAAAAAACCACAATATATATATATATATTAAATAAATATATATATATTTATATAATATAATATATATACATATTATAAATATTATATATATTATATTATATAAAATATATATATATTTATATTTTATATTCTTTATAAACACACAACTGTACAAATGGGAGTTATTTCACGCAGCCTCCCTTTGGGTGGCTGTGGTAGGCAGCGGCACCGCCTCCAATGCCTCCTCCTATGGGGCGGTTGTGGGGGTAGGGGCCTCAACCTTCCTTTTAATTTTTAATTTTTTATATATTTTTCAAATAAACAATTAAAAAAATAGATCCTCTGTTTTCTGCTTCCAGAACAAAATTCTTTGATAGAAGAATTTTTTTTTATAAATTTTTTTCATAGAAATTTCCAACATAAAAGCATATGGTTTTTATATGAAAAAATTTGTGTAAACATACAAAAAATTCCATTTACAACCAATTGGACAAATCTTTCTAACAAAGAGAACTACAACAATCATTTTCAAGAAACAAGAATTTTTCTTTGATTTCAAATTCTGGAAATTTCCAAATTCAGACAGAGAGGTTTCAAGATTTTATTTTGTTTCCTTTCCATTTTTCTATTGTTAAAACTTGATAATTTATGTTGTAAGAGTTTGTTTTTCCACAAGAATCTAAATTTTTCCATGATTTCAATAAAGGTTTTTAAATTTGTTTACAACCAAGTTTTCAAAATTGAAAATCCAAAATTTCAAAACAATTAAAACAAGAAAGAACCTGTGATCTGAAGTATGAAGAAAAAAATTTGATGTTGTGCTTCCTTTCCAATTCCAAAATTTCAGATCTCCTTCCAAATCTCCACTTCCAAATCCAAGATTGTATCAAAAAAAGAAAAAAAAGCCTTCTTTCTTTTTAACAACAAAATTTCCAAACAAAATTCAAATAAAATAAAATAAAAATAAAATATCTCTCATAAAGTTTCCCCAAATTTAGTCAAATTCTCCAAAATATCCCATCCACCATAGTTATTTCTCCCTCTATGCATTTTGAAGATATTTTGTTTTTCTTTTAAAATTTAAAACCAAAATTTCTTTTCAACAAGAATTTAATAGTTTTAAAAAATTTCTTTTCAAAAAAGAATTTAACACTTTTAATTCCATGCACTTTTCAAAACAACATTAATCATTTAATTTATTTACTCCCCAAATAAGTTTAATTAATCAATTCATTTACTCATAAAATAAATTTTAACCACTAGAATTAAATTACTTTACTAAATGAATAAAATTAAATTAACTAAATTAAACAACATTTCTAACATTATAACGGCTTTATTTAATCAACAACTTAATCATATAAGCCATTTATTTACCTTTTTATAGCTTGAAATTAAATAATAACCAAGGTGACATGAATAAATTTATGACAACTAAACCCATCTACAACCCGGCTGTAAATACACTATGACCGTGGTGATGACTTGGCATGGAAACGAAGCTACTATCTCCCAATCGACATCATAATAATGGACACACTCAAACCCGTGAAACTAGGTGGAGTCGATGTCCTGTACCTGCAGTCCTGTAAAAAAAATGAGTGTCGAACATGCATATAACATAGTAGACACATCATGAAGAGGAAATCGCAGATCATTGTGGCGCCAGTAACAGTGCGGTGGTGCAATCCTGGCCCTTCACCAATACAAGATACTTAATCAACGTAATCTAACATCAATAATATAATCAAAGCATAAAGCATCATTAATTCAAATATCTGCTAAGCTAATCCAAAGTATGCCATAATGATAACATCAAAATAAAATACCATTACATCAAAATATAACATTCACATCACTTTATAGTTAGTGATCAAATAGAAACCAAGTACCATAGTCAAAGTATTAACAAAAAGAAAGCATAGCAAAGAAAATTGTCTGATCAAAAGGAAAAAATGGAGGGGTGCTGCTTATGTTTTAAAGACCAAACATGTTGGATCAATGTTCACAAATTGGGACTCAAAAGTTATGCAGAAATGGAATAAGATTGCTCTACCATTTAAAGGAAGCATGTATACAAATTCAAGTCAAAAAGTGGATAGAAGCATAATTCAATGGATTCAACCTATGGAAGGATATTTAAAGTTAAATTTTGCTGGTGCTTCATGAGGGAATCCAAGTTTGTCAGGGGCAAGGATTGTAATAAAAGATCACAAAGGACTTCTAATCTTAGCAATGTTTATAAAATTTCCGAAGGGAACAAACAATGTTGCAAAAGGACAAGCTTTACTTCATGGCTTGCAATTAGCATATGACTTAAAACTTAAAGACTTGGAAATTGAAGGAGACTCGCTAATTATTGTAAATGCCTATAAGGAAAAAAAATATCATGTTGGTAAATCAATTATGTAATGCAAAAGGTTTGGAAGCTGATGGGAAAGTTCACGTTTGTATAGATAAAGCACACATATAGGGAGGGTAATTTGGTGGCAGATAAATTTACAAATTTTGGTTGTGATCAAGCTCAAAATGTATAGCTGTATGAAGCTATCATGGATGGGATTGCACAAGAACTAAAAATTTCTATTAAGAAGGAAACTATCAGCTAGTTCTTGATGAAAAAGTTAAGCATGCTATGACATTTTACTTATTTCCAGAAAATGCTTAATAAAGGAAATCATTTAAAAAGAAGAATTTCATTCAACAAGATTACCACCAGTTAATGTTCATGTAAATAAGGTGGAATTTTAATCGCATGAGGATGTTGGCAGCGTGCTAAAGTTAGATCATGTTGCTAAAATTTGCTAAAGGTGGAGAAGCTTTTATTAAATAGGGGTCAACTAAATATTGCTTTAAGCACATGATTTATCAAAATCATCATTTTTGTTGTACAGAGTTTTCCACATCAAAGTTTGTTATGTTATATTTTAAATTCTTACCATGCTATTAGCATGTGTGAAAGTGTGAGTTTGAGTCTAATCTAATCTTATCCTATACAACTCAAGAGAAATCCATAGAAAGTATGACTGGAAACATGTGTAAAATCTATGGAAGTCTGAAGGAAATATTTCTTCGAACGAATATATCAAAGGAACTTCATTCACCATTGCATCAATCATAGCAAAGGTATGGATTTTATTAACAAGTGTCGGTTCTATGCAGGATTCTAAATTCAGACATGACTATGGTGTTAATCTCAAGCACTGGAGAGGATGATCATACATGTGCCAAAACTCAAAAAAAATTGGTGCTTTTGAAAAGGAATTGAAGTCCATTCCTTTAAATGAGCTTCTAATTATATTACAAACTGTAAAGGATGGTGGTTAAAATGGAAAAAATGGCTAGAGTCAAGCTCAACAACAAAATGCTTGCTAGTGTAAGAGGGTGGTACATCGCTAGTTGATGGTGCTTATGTGAATGGTTTCCCTTGGTGTGATATGCAGTTGAAGGATTTATGTGGTGGTATGCTCTCTATTCAAAACAAACAAAAATACTTGATGTTTGTTAAGCTGCAAGCAATTAGTCTCTGCACATCAAGTATAGTATGTTTTCATATTACATATGATTATACATATCTTAGTTTGTGTCCTGGTGTTCCAAAATGTCGAGTGATTGTTAAAATTTGCTCTTCGTTTGGGTTTCAATACAGTTTTTGGGCTGTAGAGAAACATAAAGGGCCATGTAATTTATGCCAAGAAATCATAGAGCTCCTTTTCAAATTCAAGAATGAGAGACACCATTTTCCAAAGGGCTGAAAAGAGAACATATATCAAATATTTTCAAAAGTGAGTGCTTTCCTGTGTATAAGTCCTTGAGAGTTTTGATAGGAGATGACAACTTACACCCATCAACTTAGAGGTTGATATTTCCTTCGAATTTGGTCACAATATTTGTGTCAAATGTTTTGGATTTAAATCCAAATTATCAAGATATGAGAAAAATGGAAAAAACAGTCATTTGGGAAGTTTTCTTGTACGATAATGCTCTACTCAAGAGCATTTAGAAATACAATTTTTGGAAAGGGGAAGCATATGTGGGTGGAATTTTCCCTAAGAATTACTTGCATCATAAGGCATGTTATAGAAATATCTACATTGCCCTCAAAACAACATTGGAGTATGATTCACCTAGCCACTTGCATAGAGCACTTGCACACCATCATTGGGAAGTTGGGGAGGAAATGGAGAGAAGCTTCAAAGAAAAATATCATGCCCTATCATTTCTCCTCACTCATCATTGTCACCAAGTAGTTTGTGTTAGTAAACAAAACTCAAAACAAAAGGAATTGGAATTGGTGGAATCTACAAAATCACAAGCTATGCAGGGAAACATGAAGGCTCAACAGTTTAGGCCACTTCCACAAATTATTGAAATGAACATAACAAAAAATTCTCATTCCACGCCTCCAGCATTGCAACACATGCACAAAGGTGAAATGGAGGAAGGCTCCTATGTAGGCAATGCTTGATACATACATGTCATCAAATATAAGCATATAATCACATATAGTTTGCAATCAGTATGTAATCAGTTGTATTTTGTATTACTCAAGTTGATATTTTAGTTTCTGAACATTTATCAGAGTGCAAACAATTAGTAGCTTGACAAGTAGAAATTATCTAGGTTCTCTCAGCTGGAAATTTTATGTTTACTACATACATGATGAGGTGAAAAGTATACTCTCAGTTGTAAACAATGTTTTTGTAACCTCTATATTATTAAAATAAATATATTATGTCACTTTTAATGCCTTATTTAAAAAATATATATTTATCACCCAAATGAAGCCACTATTCTCATTAGCCCAACCGATTACATGCATAAGCAATTTTTGACTAAGGCGCCTTCATGAATTATTTCTATTCGAGTGCAAATGCAAAAAGCACACATGTCCGCACTCTATTAAGGTCTCTACTAGAGTGATGCAAGCTGATCCAATGTTGAGTGTGATCAAGCATAAACATTCATCCTTCTAGAATTTGTTGTCTCAAACCTTGATTCTATCCTTCAAAATCTGGCTTACTTCATCGATGACCTGAATTGGATTCAACACGGCAAGGCTATAGCAACTGGAAAGTGACTAGAATGGCTTTGGGTTACATCCAAAGTCAAGCTTCAAGTGGGTTTTGGTCATGGGCTTTGATGAAGTTTCTTCATAGCTCAAGAAGAGAATAAAAATTAAATGAAATTTTGAATGCTTTCTTCATCCCATCAATGCCTCTTATCCTTTCTCCAAGAAAGCTAGCAATCCCTAAAAAGGTTCTTAACTTCATTTTAATATATTAACCCCTAGGTTGAGTCGCCTAGTGAATAAGAAGTTGTCACTTAAATTGGCCCCACTTTTATTCATAATGAATAATTAAATAATTTCATCTGAACTATAGCTTTTTGGCCTTAATTTAATTATTCTCATATTCCTTAAGTAAACAACCAATTTTATAATCTTCGAGAATGAAAAGGCTAGAAAATTTCTTCATGATTGATCATCAAGCAAAGAGGGACATTACAAGGAGATTGTACATGTAATTCTTTACACTTTTTTCATTTTCTTTTTATAGTATCCATAAATTTATTTTTTCATGGTTTGTATTATAATAGTTAATTTTTTAAATTTTTAACTAATTGAATTTTGAATTTTTAATATTTCATAGCTTATTGAGCCATTGGTTTATCTCCTTCATATTATTGATGGGTCAAGGCACATCTATAAGGGCATGGAAATATAAAAGAAGCATATTGGACAGTATATGACATGTAGAGGCCAAATATGTGTCCATGATGGATATCACCAACCAACACTAGATAAGACAACTTCATAGGCCACTCCATGCTTCTTCATACTTTCTCAATATAACCTTCCAATTTCTTGTTAGCTTCAACACTAACGAGGAGGTTATTGGAAGCCTCTACACCATCATAGAGGCTATGGAGCCAACTCCACAAATGAGGGAAAAGATCATGTCCAAGATTGAGATATACAAACAAGCTCTAAGAGATCTCTTTTCTCATGGCATATGCAAGTAGCAAGAACTACTAGGTCAAATATACTTGCATTAATTGAAACTTTTGAGTTTGAAATTTAAAGATTTTCCTTTATATAACAAATTTTGGAGTCATCGTATTTGCAAATCTTAAACATTTTAGTTTTATCCTTAATATGCATGGTGGGAGAATTTTTGCACTCAGTGCCTAATCTTTAGAAAAGTGTCATCCAAGTTTTGAGCCAGCCATGTAGAACTTCAAGTTGTGAGTGCAATTGGACTATGTTTGAAAACATACACTCCAAAAGTGCAATAGGTTGTTAATGTAAAGGTTCAATGACCTTGTATATATGCATTACAACATATGCCTCCACCACAAGAGAGTTTTAGCAACAAATGAAGATTTATCCCCCATTAAGTTGGAGTATGATTCTCTATTTGATTAGATCTCTAAGGATAGAATGGTTGCACTTGCTTTTTGACATACTCAAAGGGGTGCATGGTCCAATAACTTGAAGCTAATGTTGGCTAAGTGGCTTCTCTCAACCTTAGTTTTATTTTTTATGTATTTTTTTGCTAGTACCATTAGGATGGATTTTGAAATCCATTATTTGTGATGTGTACCAAAAAAACAATTTTAAGGATATCAAAACAATTTTTCTTTTGTATTAGAATCCAAGTATACTGTTCACGTCATTTTTTATTTATTTTGTTTTCTACACATGTATGGTAGATCCAACTAATTATTTTGTGTGTCTGAATTTATTTTGATATGAGATGCAATATAGTTAGTTTTTTATTAAATTCACTATTTTTTAATGATTGTTTTGGTTTTCCAAGTCTACACTAAATTTTCGCACCAAATCTGAGTCCAAGGAAAAAAATGGCTTGTCAATTCTATGAGTCCACATCTCAACACAATGGCCATAACCCTTGGCAATGATTTACAAAGCTTCAACTAAAGCATCATATTGCAAACATAGAAAACAAAGTTTTTTGTTTTAATGTAGCAAGAATAAATGAATATTTTATAAAACTTGAGTGTACCTAATGATACAACCTGAGCAAGTTGTATGAATGAAGGCATGTGTAATCAATAGAGAAGAAAAAAGTTTGAGTCTTTAAGGGGGAGAATTTTATGCCTTTTTGAACAACATATAAGATAAATGAGAAAAATAAGACCCTTGTGGGCTTCCACAAGGAAGATCTCATACACCAAAATAGTATCCCACTTGGTAATCTTCAAAACTACCCTAAACTTTACAATCATATAATGTAAGCATATATCCTATTAGAGCATAAGAAACATAAAAATAAATCTTATTTCAATCATCCAAAATCCAAGATTTGAGTTTTTTAAGATGAACATGGAAGGTACAATTAAAAAAGGAACAAGAAATTTTTAAAAATAATTGTATGATTGTCAACAATAGATCCTATAAAATGTATTTATTATGACAAAGATAACAAACAAATAGGGAGAGGAGCAAAATTACTTTGATACACCAAATTAGTTTCCCACTTGGGAATGACCTTCAAAACTACCCTAAACTTTACAATCATCTAATGTAAGCATATATCCAATTATAGCATAAGAAACATAAAAATACATCTTATTTTTCGATCCTCCAAAAGCCTAGGTTTGAGTTTTTTAAGATGAACAAGAAGGTATAATTGAAAAAGTCACAAGAAATATTTTTAAAAGAATTTTATGATCAACATTAAATCTTTTAATATGTTTTTTATGACAAAGTAACATACAAATAGGGAGAGGGGAGAGGGGAGCAAAATCACTCTGATGCAAAAATAAATTGTACTAAACACAAAAGCATACTTTAGAAAAGTGAAAATTACTAAAATACTAAAAATAAAGTTAGAAAAAAAATACCTGATAAAGTGAAAGATCCAACTGAACATGATGAATTAGCTCTACAAGAAGACTATATTCCAATGGCCTTAGAGTTTCAAAGCAAGCTCATCCAGTCCTTACTAAAACCCTAAAACAAAACATTGCAAGTACAGTACCATAACTAAAATATCAAGAAAAGAAGTTAACTAAGATAAAAAATCTTCACAAGCCACAATATTTATAAAAATAATTGTAGAAGAAATTTATCATGCACATGCCAACAATAATATCATTATAATAAATTATGTACCATAATTGTCAAATTTCAAATGAATTTGCACCATGCCTTTTAGTTTTGAACAAAAAGTATATTCATTGTTATAATAACAAGACACCAAAAATTTAGTGTGATTGATGGAAGGAAAACTAATATTTAGAGATCTACTTAAACCTTCACAAACTAAGATAGTATATACAATGGAAGACAGATGACTACCCATCACCAGGACAACTCAAGGGATGTTGACAAATCCCCTAGGTGTCCCTAAAACTTAGAATAGAAAATAGGAAAATGTTTGAGGTTGAGTCTACATTCC
>VDFB02163018.1:0-12949 GCA_007258455.2 Sequoia sempervirens
AACAAGGACAGGTAAGCATCTATGTAATCAAATTCTCCACGAACCACCTGACAGCAAAACACCAACAAGACCACTATCAAAAGCGCTTCTATTGCCTTAGCCATAAGGATTCTTGTTGGTTTCGTTGCTTGCTTTGATATGCAATTTAGAAATGTTGTGATAGATTTATGTATTCTCTCAAATTGTATCTCTCCTATAATTATCCAATGGACGCGACTGCATTTCTATAGGCTTAACTCAAACTGCTTCTTATTAGCATTATAATAATATAGTTACTTGAAATCTTTTGCAATATTTTGAAATTTTCCCCGAGGGGGAAGAATACAGGAAAAGCGTCAGCTTCCTTATGGCTAGGGCTTGTAAAAGGGGAAGAATGAAGTAAAGCTAGGTTGATTTTTTTTTCTCTCTCTAATTAGTCTAGATTGGCATCAAAATGATTGTTGGCCAACCTGAACATTTGTAAGTAAATAAAGAAAGAACCTTAATTGGAAAAGCAAAAGAGCTATACATAATAGATTGACTAAAGAAAAACCATGCCTATTTCTTATGAAAGAAAGCTCTATTGAAATGGATTTCAAAAAAAGAAATATCCAATTTTTGATGCTGGTGAGGGGGGATAAGCAGAAGAAGGGATAGATCCAAGCCCTTCCTAAACCAATTCATCTTTCAAGGTCATTGTTTTCCTAAATGAATATGAAGGGAAAGCGAACATATATGGATCATTGTCAATATATAGGTAGGGCCCCTCTAAATAGGAGATCTATGCAAAGTAGGAGAAATTAGTCCGGGAGATGAAGGAAGCAAGACACCCTACAAATTCAAGACATTTACTTAGTAACATTTGTGGAAAAAATCATTAGTTCTCTATCGCCATGGTTGTGAGAAGCTTCTTTTCTTTCATTAGATGTACCCCTAGAATGACTATTATAGTTGCTAAGAACCTTTGTGTATGTGTTGATTACCACATTGTAACAAAATTTTTCTACAAAATTCTTGCAAGAGAAATTGATGTGAAAGATGCAAATTGTTTCCATCATTTCAAATAGACAAAATGTTCTTGTGGAGATTATTAGTGATGCTAAATTAAGTGATCTAAAAAATAGGTCTTCTTTATAACAATGTGCACCATGTCACACCTACACTATTGAAAAAGGAATAAGGCTTGATTTTTAGTTTGGTTCTTTTTGTTTGTTTGTTTTGAATAATATTTGGCAATCTAGACTATGATGTCGGCTTCATGAACTTAGAACCATAGGGTGTATTGGAGATTACTACTTATACACACTATTGGGGGATCTTTCAAAGACTTATTTAATGATAACATGGAAATGTAATTGAATTCTTTCATAAACCTACATATGTATGAAATGAAATGTCAAAGGGTTTGGAGAAAGTGAAAAATAAAAGGTGAGGGACACTTGATGTAAATGGAAAGGTGCTTGAATAGTAGGAAGTGAGAGAGGAGGGCTCACAATTATCCTTATCATTTTGTATAGTTCTTTTGTTTGGATTAATTGTATCATCTTTTGTCTATGTCATTTTAACCATTTAATTGCACATTTTATATTCAATATGTAATTTTTTATATAATTATATATAGATTTTTTGTCATTTGTGGCTAGATATTTCTAATGTTGTTTCACATTACTTTGCTTTCTGAATTAGCTAATAAATTTGTGAGTTTTTGGATATTTTTAAATTAATTTGATTATTTTTAATTAGAAACAAACCAATATAATCTTTTTGGTTTAATGATGGTGTATGAGTAACAATAAGAGGGAAGTAAAGGAATGATGGTCAACTATAAAGATAACGTGAGTGGCCTTTTTGCTCAAATAAACAGGTTGATATGAGTTCCTAAGATAATACACCTTAGGTAAATAAGGTGGGATGAAAAGAGATTTTGGGTTCCTAGGGAGAGATGAACTAACCATCCACTAATGCTAGTAACAACGTGACTGATTAAATGCTGACAATAGAACCCTCGACATGAAATAGAGACACCAATCTGATGTACGAGCACCCCAATAAACCTTACTGCCTATCACCACATAACCTTAGTTTCACTCCCAAAAGAGAGCTAGATATTAGAATGTCTTATCGTCAACATATCAAAAGTTTAGGGGAGTTTGATCGGTTTACCGAAATGTATTATCATCAAAAGTTCACAACATAGAACAATCAACACTCAATTCATTTGGTGAAGCATAAAAAAATCTTTCATTACTTTGAGTATCAAACTTGACTTATCACAAGGTAGAACAAGGCTAGAGTAACCTTCAAATTGAACTACATTGCATTTCACCAACTCTTGGAGCTTCATTGTCAGAATTAGGCCACCCTACACATTTTACATCAGGTGTTTGGGCACCTTGTGGCCAACGCAGATAATTCCTTAGGCAAGATCAAATATACAAGCATTTTTGGCATTCATTGAGAGTTAGTTAGGTAGTAGATAGATCATAGCGGGGAAGTTAATATAATTAAGCATTCATTAGTTCACATGTGAGATTACAATAATCCTATGATAGCTTATGAGCCAATTTGTAATCAATATACTGCCCACACCACAAGTAACTAATAATTGTAATAAGACATGATTTTTTTATTATTATATATTTCGGATATCAATATATGCTATTAATGCAATTTTTAAGGGTTTAAGATAGCACCTTAGTTGATAGATGTGTATAGTGTTGTGAGAAAATTACAATCTGCATGGTTATACTTATAAAAAAAAAAAAATTCCTAAGTTTCTTATGGCTTTTACTACTTGAGATTCCTAATAGAAGTAAGTAATCCTTAATTAATAAAGATATTAATTTGGGATCTTATGCCATATTTGAAACTTAAATTTTTTAAGGAAATGCCTATATTAAGACGTGTGATATTCATTCCTTTGAAATATTACCATCCATCCGGGTATATTCTTTATATTTTTTAAGTAGATTTATCAATATTGGCATATCAAGTTCTAGTCATAGGAAAAAATGTAATACAACTGAGGCTAAGTTGTTGAATCATTCCCTATTGAGAGAGATGTAATGGTACAGTAATATAAATATTATTATTTTAACATTCAAATATTCATAGATATATATAGCTAATTCTACCCATCTAACACGAAATGGAACAATGTTATTAGGGATCCATTTCAACAAAATTTACAATACTAGAGATAACTGTTTTAATCATATTATGTTTGGTCTGGTAATATTTCCCAACTCTTGTCCAATAAGGAGGTCCGTGAATAATTATAATGAGGAAGTGTATATTTATTTGTTGGAATAATCGATCCATAAGAATTACCAAAACATGAAGTAATGAAATATAATTCTAAAATAATTAACTAAATATAACCCAAAACTAAATAAAATAATTGAAGTATAATAAAATAAAATTATTTTTATCAAATTAGTTAAGTTCCCAATTCAAATGAAATTGATCCAATCCAATAAAACCCACCATATGTAACACTACATTTAATAATGTTATTCTATTATCTTGAATTCAAACTCTTTGAATATTACAATATAATAATCATGTAATTAAATTTCTCAAGAATTTACAAATACCCATTCTATAAGCATACTAAGATCTGACTAAGTAATTAAGGTAAAAAATAAGTCATTCGCCTTAAGGGATAAAATCTAATCAAAATATATCCAATTTAATATAAGGAGATAATTGATAATTATTTCAAAGGACGGCAAATTGGTGAAGAGTGTGCATGAAAGTCAATTAAAATTTACAAGACAAATATAGCATGAGCCACAAAATGTGTACCACGGGTCAACAAATTTTCCTTCATGTTCATGAATCTTGGGTCACCTGAACTTGTTGTGACCTCTACAATAACCCTCCACGAATCCATGTCAACTCTACCTTTCTACTCATGCCAATATACATAAAAATATTCCTCACACTTCTAGAGACATACCATTTATTTATTTTACTTTATTTAATTTGTCATTCAAGCTACTAAAAGATTCTAAAGAACTTCACATTCCATTTTCTTAAGAGGAACTTTGTAGGAAGGAAATAGTTATGTGACTGCCCTAGCTGCAAAAATATCCACATGCGATTGAGCGCAGATTTAGGTGCCTGGAATGAGAGCAGGAGGGTTTGACACATCTAGTCACTCTAACAGGAATATGGAGCATAAATATAAAGAAATGATATATGAGTAGCCATCCTAGGAAGCTCTATTATAAACAACACAAGGAAAAACCTATGAAAATAAACAAGGTTTCTAAATAATCATCTAAAAACTTGTTAGCTACAAATTTTGAGGTGTGGAAACAGAGGTAGACTGTGGAGAGAAGAATAAATGGAAGAGGGTGACATTATACTAAACCATTTCCATCTTCCTTCACCGACATGCCGCACCTCCCACATACAACCCTTCATCATGAAGATTGGGGTGGCCTTTGCAGGGCAACACCTTTTTACATTTCTCTTTTAGTTTGTTCGTGATATATGGTCTATCCAATTTATTTTAGGTTTCTTGTCTAATATATTGCACATGGGTGTTCTTGGAGTGTGGTAATAAATCCATTAGGAGTATGTAGTGGATACAATAAGCTTCCACAAAGCCATAATCTACTCCTTAGTTTTTCTTTAATTTACTTTCTTTATTCATTAATTTATCATTAATTTTATTGAATAGTTGTTATTAATGCTTCTTTCGAGTACCCTGGAACAAGAGAATTAAATTTTATTTACAATAAGAAGAGGGTTTATTCTAAAGGCCTCTAGTTTAAGGAATATTAAACTTATCATTTAAGATCCAATTTTCTTTGCAGTACTAGCTCCAAATTGGTCTTCTTGTTTTACGAAAAGGATGCAAAATATATATTTATTTCTTTTCTATTAGGGAATTTTTCCCAAGGAATAAATCATCAGAGGGTTGTTCTTCAAATCTTCTTATTATTATCTCCAATCGAGCAATATTTTTCCCTTAACCCATAAAATAACTATAGATCTATTTACGTGTCTAATCAATGAGAACTCCTTTGTATTTTAAAATAATTTTGTTGTGTTAACTCTTGGATGTAAGGTTGGATAGTCCTCTCCCTATACCCTCCATCTGTGACTACATCAACTGGTATCATAGTGAGTTTTTAATCCTTTGGGAGTGAACATTTTGGAAGATCCTATGGTAAATTAATTGTTAAGGGCTGATGCAAGAAGTTGGGTACACAAAGTTCAAAAAGTGGAAATGTTTTTGCTGTTTTTCAGAATTTGTCACACTTGGACTGAAAAATTGAGGCACTTCCACAATGAATCTTAAAAAAATTCAGTAATATGAAATTTAGCATTTTGAATCTAGTTTCCAAATATGTAAATTATTAAAATACCCAGTTTATAGAAATTACATTTTGATAAGGATCTATAAAAACCACTTTTTAAAAGTCCCTGTTTTTTTACCATACCAAGCAGGTGTACAGACAACACTTTTTGACCCAAATAAAATTATTTTGCTAATTCCTTTTAGGAAAAGAGAGCTAACAACATGAAGTTTGGTCTAGATTTTTTTTTGTAATTTTTGGTTGAATATATTTTTTTTTATTAAATTTTTATTGGCCTTAATTGATGTTTTTTCAAATCAACGTGTACGGACAACATAATTGGACCTAAACAAAACATTTTTTGACTCTTTTTTTTTTCATTGTGTAGAGAATTGTCTGAAGTTTGGTCCCATATAATTTTTTTTACAAGAAAATCAACCAATAAAAAGTTATTAAAAAACCAAAAAAACCTAATATTTCAAGTTTAAGGACTAGTTTGCTTAGAAATTAATTAAAAAATAGCAAACATAATCCAATTTTAACAAAAAATATATATTTACAAAGTAGACATTGTGTTCTCTAATGGGTTTTAATTTTATAGACTCATTCAGAAAAAAAGTCCATCATCTATGTTGTCAAAGTTGGACATTCTTCTTCAATCTGCCTTAGTTTTTTAGTTGCAGGTCAAAGGCTAAGGTTTGGATTGCCAAGCCTTTTCCGAGCCTAAAACCGAGGCAACATGTGGGTTGAGAATTTTGAATTTAAAAAATGCATACACGTTTTTACAAAACGTGTATGCGTTACAAAACGCATATGCGTTCCTTACTTTCTTGATTATTTAAAAAAATAAATACTTTTTAGAAACGCGTACGCATTCTAAAATGTGTACGCGTTTTGAGTTCAAAACGCATACGCGTTTCTAAAAAGTATTTATTTTTTTAAATAATTAATTTTTATGTGTTATAAAATGTGTATGCATTATATAATCATTATCGCGTTATAACTGCATCTGGCGTTTGATAGTGCATACGCGTTTTTTAGGATCGGGTACCCGATCCTAAACGCATACGCGTTTTTTAATAACGCGTACGCGTTTTCTGCGAGATTTTTTTTTGGCCGAAACTTCCCCTCTTCGTGTACCCAACTTCTTGCTTTTACCCTTAAATAGAAAACCAATGTGTTTTTCAAAAGAGTGTTGACTATAGACACGTCAAATTGACATCATGCATATTTAACTAATCATATTCACTCGTCAATTAAATAAACCAAGTTTAATTGATTAATCTCTAAGGATCATCCATCTAAAATTAAATAAATTAACTTTATTTAATTTGATCCTATCATTATCCCCTTAGCTAAATAAATCAAATATTTATTTAACTAAATCTTTATCACCTTTCATCTCCTTTGATTTGATTTAAATCCCTAAATCTAAGTCAAATGGGTCAAAAACATCTAACATCATCTTAATTAATCTAATTCATGATTAAATGCTAATCCTAATCACTTGTATTCTCTAGATTTTGCCACTTGCACATGAAATTGCATTTAATTGATTTATCAAAATCTTTATTTACTTTCAACTTGGCATAAAGGGAGAATATTCTCCAATTTGAATCTCCCCTCAATTTGGCATGTACATCCAACAAAGCAATTAATAAGCTCTTACATGTCCCTTGAACAAGTTAAACTCAACATTTAACTCTCAAATTCAAATTTGAATCTCCCCTCTTTGGCACATTGACCAAAATGTGCTCATTTCTCATCGTATCACAAGTTGACAAGTGGCTCCATCTCATGGCTAAATCTTATCATTTGCTCTATTTTGAGCTCTCTTCCAACTTGAAAATCTATAAATGGAGGTTGATTCTTCATCAAATCATCCTAAATCTTATGCAAAGTCACTCTCTTCATATTGAGAGATAATTTTGTCCACTCGATCTCCAAGGAATTTTATCATAAATATTATCAAAAAGGGGTTGGGAAAGGGCTATTTTCCACAATAGCATCATTCCAATATGAGATAAAGTTTTGATCATGTTCTTATATGCTTGCAATTAGTTATTTGGTTCTGTTTAGTTTTGCATATTTTAGCATGGTTAACTATTTCATAAGGATCTCTTTAATCTAATGTGTTTCAAATGACTAGCATGATGATATTATGTTAAGGTTTAACCATTTGTAGATTTTGGCATCCACATTATGGTGCTAGAAGGGGGGCATGCTTAGTCTTTTTGGTATTTTATCACTTTGTTTGTTTAGCATGATTCAATATCTCATATGGATGCTTGTTTTGCTGCATTTGATTTGGTATTATCACTAATGTTCACCATGGTTGAAGTATTTGTAGATTTTGCAAGTCTATCTTTATGGAAGCACAAAGTTTTTTCTCTCATGATCTTGGGAGAAAATCGTTATGTTGTATCATAACCATGCAGCAAAAACCCTTCGCAAAATATCACAGCAATCCTAAGTAGGGTTCAATGCAATTTAAGTTATATGCAAAATCTTGCAGCAATCCTAATTATAGTTCTTTTGCAGTTGTTTTATTACAGAATTTGGATTTTTGAAGGGTTATACCCTCTCTAGTTCATGGATTTATGAAAGAATTGCAAGAATTGTATCCTATCAGCCTTTATGTAGGAACATATCTGTGACATTTCTAAGGCATGCACGAGCTCTCACAACATAACAAACAGTGATGTAGAAGATTACATAGCTATTGGTTTCATTATTGTGCTTAGAGTGTTCCATGTGTTTTGTAGTCAAATTTCATATTTTTCCTAATTTACTCAGGAATTCCCATGCAAAGCCAATTTTCAATCTATGATAAAACTGGCCATTACTCTACCTATTTATACTTGCTTTGAATCTTCGAGTTGTATATGACAAGTTTAATGTTTTAAACGAAAGGTGTAAAGTGTTGCAGAGTGGATATCAATGGCGTAAGGCAAGGTCAGCACCCAACTGAGGTGAAAGGCTAATGCATCAAGGTGGAGCCGTGACTTAAATCTGACCAATGTCATTAAATTTGAGGTCATATAGCTTGAATTGGAGGCCATGGTTGAAATATTGGAGGGTACCTCAATCCACCTTCCTCTCCCATAGATCTCTATAAGCCTGCTTCATTCAAAATATTTGGTCTCCTAAGTGTGGCATTAACAATTGGGACCCTCTATAATGTTCACCACATAAGCAAAGTTCACTTATTGCAAACCTGACAATCAATATATTCGTAGCTGGCAGAATGGATTTGTGAGTGCATTTATGGGAAGAGCATTTAATTTGTCTCTGATTCTAACCTAGTTTTTGTAGTGAACATAGGTCTATATTTATTGGTGATATTGGAGTTGGCCCATTTGCTTATAGTTGTCATTTTAAATAGGATTAAAAGTCTCTGTATTTAATATTGCTGACAATATCATATTGTTGTTCAAATCTTGATATTAAATGCGGTCTTGTAGTTGGTTCATTTAATTTTGGCTGTCATTTTAAATATGGTCAAAGGTTTCTAAATTCAATATTTCTAACAATACCATGTTACTATGCAACCTCAACGTTGATGTTTCTATTATTAAAGATTGGTTACACAAGCTGGGAAGTCTTTTTAACATTAATATTTATGTTTCAAACTCATTTATGGCCTTTTTGAAAGATAAGTCAATGAGAACCAAGATGGCATCATGACAAATGAACCAAATCTTTGATGGGCTGCATTTAATCACTGCATAGCTTTAATGTTGTGAAGAGATTGTGGAAAAAAAATATTCCTATGGATTAGTCATTTAAATAGTTTTAAAAATCATTAATCTTTTTCAATTGAGACCAATTTATTGTTTGAAATTAATAATTTTAATTAAAAAAATTCCTCATATAATTGTCTTCTTTCCTTTTTTAGGAAAAGAAGGGAAAACGAGGAAACAAAAGGAAGGAAAAACGAAGGGAGAATTTTTGTTCACACCAAAGACTTGCAACGTTGAAAATTTGGGAATAATCTTTGAACAGATCTTGGAGTTGAAGAAAATTAGATGTTAAAAACTTGAAATCAACAAAGAATTTTTTAATGCTTAAGGCTTACATTAAACACTTTAGTTTTCTGTTTTAAATCAACTTACATCTTTTGGGGCTTTAAAAAGAACACTTCAATTTTTCATTGCAAAGGGACTTTTGTCTATCTTAGAGGGCCTACCTTGGGGAAAAAGTACTCACCCAAGGGAATGACTCAACCGGTAACACTCTAAAGCCAAGAGTATTTCCAACCGGGATATAAATGTGCGTATTGGAGTAAACACCAATATCATGTAGTTGATTCTTACGAGATGGATCTGAAAGGGGACTCTCGTTGTATGGGTCTATCTCCACGAACGAAAATTCCAAAATAAAACCCTTATTTGTAGTGGCCTATTAACTGATTCACCGAGTTTATCGAAGTGGTGCATTGGAACTTAGATTCCAAGAAGTTACTTGCCATGTCGATCTTGGTTAAAAGTAGAGGTTAAGACTCCATTCTTAACATACCTTTATACTCTTTCCTTGGTTGCATGTAAATAATCTCTTCTTTTATGAAGGGCATGGGGGCAATCCCACTAAGAAAAGCGTACCAATTAGGATGTCATATTACTTGTGGTTTGAAAACATAGTGCTTGTATCCAAACTTGTCAAGCTAACATTCAGCTGAATCATCGGAAATTACAAACCCTTTAGGAAGAGGAAAATATCCTTGAAAAATTCACATGTTATTGCTTTCCTTAGGATTAAGTATCCTTAGAACTTCTAAGCATTTAGTTTCATCCCAATTTGCTCTACTGAGTCAACAATAGAGTAACTCTTGCCTCAAATTTCCTTGGTTTCCATAATACACTGCGGGGATAAGGAAAAGTTGAGACGATGAACATCAGATTCAAAATATAATCAGGCGTGTTTGTGGTAAAAAGAATGCATTAATAAGGTGAGATAATTGGGCTACATGCTTGATATCACATTGGTAAGTATGGTTTTCATGCAAACATTGGTCTTTTGGTTTAAGCTACTCTTAGAGAAAAGCATGTTCTTCACTATCTTGGTCTTGTAAATAAGTCCTTCCTAGGTTCATTTAGGATCAAATCAAACACTTCATCCAAATTCCAAACATCTATCAAAATCCATCCCCCAAACAACTTTAGAGCTTTTAGAAACATCACTCTAGACTTGGGTAAATCCTCAAAATCAAAATCACCTTGTTTAGTTAGGTGTATAGGAATGCATCACTTTCTCATACATTTTAATTGAATAGAAATCTTTTGAACAAGTTCATCTAAGATAACATCTAAAATATTAGGTTTTACAGAGTTCATTGCCCAAATTAAACCGATCCAAAATCAAACCCTAAGTCTAGCATTGATCCAGAAGTCCTAAATGGTCAACACTGTATCGGCTGCTTTGCTTTTCATCCCTTCATCCTAAAATCATTGGTGATAAACACCTTGAGGTCACTTTACAACAAGGTCAAGACACAAGGAGAACATGGAATACAAACTTGATCCATACCTCATGAGTAATCCAAATCAATTAAACTTTCAAAGCCTTACAATACTGATTGATTATCAAAACTCACACTTATACAATCCATACATAGGATCATTACCTTCTACAAATGTCAATGGCACAACAAGTGTGAGTATGCCAAAATCAAAGATTGGAACACATTTCTCGATGGTAGATCTAAATCCAAACCTACAAGTCTATCAACCGAGCAATCAATGCATGAGCCTTCAAGCGAACAACGTCATCCCACCAAATCCATACATGCCAAATGAGACGTACCAAGTACAAGTTTTCCAAACATGAATCTAGAAACTTTGGGATAAATATGTTTACCAAATCATGCAAATGTTGTTAAGAGTCCAAACAAGATATTAAGGACTCAGAGTCAAGGTAACGCAAATTTAAAATCCAAGTTACTAAATCCAAGGGCAATGTGATTTCCCAACATCAACAATGTTCAATTTCAACCTATCGTACCAAATCTGAACATCATCCCAAATCAAAACATTGTCCGCGATCCCATTCAAAAAACACAGAAATAACATCCCAAATTTGAACAAAAACCAGATCAACTATATCAAGGGAGTCAAGATCAGTGAAGATCCAGAATTTGGCGAGATCAAATTGCTACACTTACCAAAATAGTTGAGTCATTTATGCTCCAGGAACATCTCACCACCATTTACCCACTTATGCTTATCATTCCTTGGTTTAGGGATTCCCCTTTACCTAGCACTGATCACTACATCTAAAATCAATCAATCCATCACATCCGTCTTTGAATATACCATTGACATCGCACCAATAGATGGTATCCAATCAAATGACAACATCAATCCCAACAAATCAAAATACGGTCTCCCAAGGACATATCACCTTAGTCATTCCAACCATCACTATCCCTTCAATCATTCCAACCACCACTCTCACACCCATCACATCCCAACCCATCACTACCATGATCGCTCCAAGCGTATCTCAACCACTTGTCACCACATCCAACATGATTCTGAATCCACCACCACTACCACAAAACCAAATGCAACAAGACAATATAACATTGCACAAAAGCTCACGGGCCTACCAAAGGCGAAATCCAACAATATCTAGCCACACAACAAGCAACACAAGCTCAACAAGTGCCAACAAACTCCTCATGCTGCCCAAGCCTCTGGAGTTGCAACAAACACAAGCTTTAAACACAAAAAATGATAACTATTGAGAACAAGGGACAAGATCAATCCATCACTGAGCACCTTGGAGCTGTGTCTACTTCATCCAATGATCAAATAAACGTATGTCAAGAGTCGCTTTTGAATCATGATCAAAATCCACCAATGATACCCAACAATGATCCAATTCAAGAAATGTCAACATCGCTTGACTCTATGGTTGAAGACATTCATAATCTCTCCACCACAATTGTTGAAAACAATGTTCAGGATCTCTTAATTAAGGAGCATATTGAAGATGTTTTTACCCCACCCGATGATCAACTCACCATACATCAAGAGCCACTTTTTAGTGATCTATTTCAAGGAGTGTTATGATTATTTGATCCAATTGACATAATGCATGATCCGTTCACCTATGATCATGTTGAAAATGTCTCTATATCGCCTTATGAGTTAGAGGACATATCTCAAGAATTTATTCCAAAGCATGATCGAAATCCTTCAACAAAGTCTAGCAATGGTCCTTTCCAAGACATACTGACATCCTTCGACCTCATTGTTATAGATACTCAAGGAACCCTGAACTCGACACTTGAGGGTATTGAACCACTTACCATAACTAATGATGACATCCAAGAACCCTTTGTAACCAATCCATCCTTTGAAAGTAACCCATGTCAGGAACTTGATCCAAGATATGTCGAAAGCAATTCCAAAGTCATTAAAGATCAAAAATTCATATCTACAAGATCCTACAATGATCTAATGGACACTCTCATATCTATACAAGATGATCATATCCACATAGCACATGCTCCTCCATCTAGCCATGAGATGCTTTCTATGGATGGACAAGTAGATTATCTTCATTCAGAACTAGATTCTTTTACTAGTGACATTATTACACAAAAAGAGCAGGTTATCAGTTCCTACAGTCAAACTGAGTTGTCAACATTAGGA
>VDFB02163020.1:0-17831 GCA_007258455.2 Sequoia sempervirens
ATTATGATAAATAATACCTACATAGAAGAAATATTCTCATGCATAAGATAAAAAGACATATAACCTAGGATGACAAGATCAATCAAATAGATTGTATGAATAAATAAACATTGGTAATACATGCATGAATAGAACCTAAAAATAAATTTCTATGAGAATATAATAAATGATATAACCCCAATGTGCATTTTAAGGGTGAAAGGGTAAGAGTGATGGAGATATCATAAAATAAAGCCCTAAAATCTAATGAAATAAATCAATCATACACATAAAGGGTGGATCTAAAACTTATTTATATTTATGTGAAAATCTAATGTAGAATGTTTCAACATGGATGCTAAACCTTGGTCATGACTAAGATAAGTCATATTCATAAAGATAAAACGAAATAAATTATTTCTTTAAATTATCTAGGTCCATCGTAACAAATACAAACATTGAAGCAATAAAATACATGGATCTAATAATTTTCATAAAATTAAATAAATGAAAAATTAATTGGGTGATGCACTAAATTATTTTTGTTTGCATTTACAAAATCAAAATCAATGTGGTCAATAAGTGATAAATTGTTTTGGATGATTTAAATTGAGTGTAAAATTATCTTTAAATACAATAATCAAGCACACAAATTAATATAATATGCACTAAGTCAACTCACAATAGCTTGGAGGATAATTAATTTTGAATTTTGAATTCTAAAAGTGAAGGGACCCACAACAATGGAAGTGATTTAAATCAAGTCCATACCAAGGAATTTAGTCTACAATGATGAAAGTTAATTATATGATTCTAGAATACAAATCTATGGAACATTGATAGAAATAACTAAGATATATAATGTCAGGAACCAAAATCACCGATAATTATACGACTTATAAACTAGTTATTACATTTTTAAAACTAATCAAAACTAGTCCAAAACATAAAGGAAGAGAGCATGTGTATGATATTTTCACCATTACAATAACAATATATCTACAGGAACAATTCTTATGTGATCATTGTTAATAACAAACAATTGAATTGATATAGTTTTATTTTTTCCCTAGATTATAGAATGTATATGGGTATTTCAAAATTTGATTATTTTATAGTAAAGAAGATAAATTGCAAGCCATAGGCCATCAATTTACAATCCTTTAAATATATGATTGAATTATTTAATTATGATAAATCTTTGTGTCAACCACCTGCCAGGAGAAGGAGCACCATCTGCAATAAAAAGCATTCACAAATATGAGAGAAGCAAAAGCAATTTCACCAAAACAAGTGAATGAATTTGAGATAATTTACATATTGTACAATAGTGCCTTATAAAGGCATGAAAATGTGTGATGGGTGAGAAAAGTACCCAACACAGGAAAAAACCACCTAATTAATTAAATGCACTAATATGCTTAAGTAAACTTAAGAATGGTAAATATCCTATCTACCTTAACACCCCCTTTAAGTGCAACTTATGGAGATTATTAAGAAAAATGAAGATGCAATATGTGTCTCGGCTACACAACCATATTAAGTACCTATTTACAATGTAAAAAATATATCTCTCACAAGTGGAGAAAAGGAGAAAAACCCTATGGGAAAAAAACCCTCTCTAAAAGAGAGAAATGAAAACAAAAATGATGCTTGGATGGAAGAATAAATCAAACCTCCAAAGGACTACATACATCATGTATATACAATCAATATCCCCCCATAACAAAGAAAGAGAGAGACTATGTAGCCCCCCCACAATTTTTAATCATCTGCAAAAATGGTAAGTGCCTAAAGACAAAACATGATCCAATATTGACAAACAACATGTCTCCCTTTTGGAAGAAGCAATTTAACCAAGTAAAAATGCAAGAATGCTTCCCATTCTAGATAGGAATTGAAAGAAAGAAGCATGCAGATGTATGATGATGTTTCTAAAATTTTCTCATGTGCTGCCAAGACCTTGGAAGATGATGCCACAAATTAGGAACATTCCTAATCATAATAGAAGGTGACAAACAAGGTACCACTAGAAATTGATGTTGAACAATATCCAAAGATAGAGATGGTTTGAAAATAGTTTTGCAATAACTATCATCAAAGAGGAGAGATAACCCCTCAAATTTGTCCTCTAAATATAAAATGTGAGACTCCACAAACAAGGAACCAATGTTTGACAAATAGGAATTCCAATCAAGAAGGCAATGATAATCTTGTTATTCATGAATGATGGAAGTACTTAGTGAAGATGGATCAACTATCTCTGACAAAGAATCAAGAACCTTTGAAGCAACCACAACCTCATCTAAAGTCTCAAAAACCTCCAAAGGATCACAAGCATGGTTTGTCTTCTCTGAAGAACAAAGAGACACACTGGTATTAGAAGGAGGGTCATCGAGAGATGATAGAGTATCAAGATCTACATATGATTCTTGAAGGTAAGTCCAAAGAGCATAAGGGCTATCAAAATGACAAAGTGAATCCAAAAGGTCCTCATCATTTATATGCTCAAAAATAACTCCATAGACTCTAGCCCTAAATCCTTTCCAAATCAAATGCCTACTACGTGTCTCTAGAATAGGAACTTCATTATACAAATATGGAAATAGATTCTCCTCACTAAGATGGGTGAAAACACCATCACTCCATTTCCTAAAGTTCCCTTTCTCCAAAGAAACCATTATAATTGAATTCTTCAAAAAAAATAAAGATAGTGCTTTCAAAAGTATAAAAAACTTTCAAAAAAGAATTAAACCTAATTTGATGCAAGAGTTGTTGAGACCCATTGCCTGATCTCCATGCTGACACCAAGAAAACTCTATCGATCACCACCACGACCCTTAACTCATCCAACAAAGAATTAATCAGGCTATAAAAGGACTAGTTTTCATAGATATCTCACCAATGTGGGATAATATATTTACCACCATCTTCAAGAAACTTGGGCCCGCTTCACTTCAGTTGCAGAACTTGAACCCTAAATATTTAGGGAAAAATTTATAAAGTTTGAAAAAATGCCAAACAACACCAAATCGTGGAGCCAAATCCTTGGAACTAAATAACATCCTTTCAATAGGAAATCAAGCCATAGGAGAATGCACCTCCAATCATTAAATAGAATGTCAAGTTTCGGTGCCTTTAACTAAAGAAAACATGCCTTCACTGCTCAAATTTGAGCTTCACAGTGCATGCATCCCAAAAAGATATTCACATCCTCCAAAGAGCGGAAAAATGTGCTTTTATGCTTGAATTCATGACCCCGACAAGTAATTCGTAACCACCAAAAAAATGCTTCTTATGATTTGATCAATGCCAATGTAGGTATGGAGGATGCAAGTGAAGGCTTAAAACACCTCAAGATTTTATCAACCTCTAGAAAAAATCATGCCAAGAATCAGTAAACAAATTGAATGTTGCAATTATAAGTGGCTCATTTGAAATCGCAGGCCTTCAAGACAAATTTGTGGCTAGAAAATAATGAAATCATTGCCAATAATGAACTGAAATGTTCCTCAATCACTCCTACATATTCGCCAACAACAAGAAAATGAAATAATCGTAAATAAGGTAAATAAGGCAATTTTGAAATTTGAAAAATTTCAAATGTCGAGCAAATAAATGATCCCAAACACTCTAATGAAAACTCTTAGGAAGGAGAGCAGAATGGTTGGCTCTGATACCATGTTGGTGTCAACCACCTCCTAGGAGTAGTAGCACCATCTTCAATGAAAAGTCTTCACAAATATGATAGAAGCAAAAGCTATTTCACCAAAACAAGTGAATGAATTTGAGATAATTTACATACTATATAATAGTGCCTTATAAAGGCATGAAAGTGTGATGAGTGAGAAAACTACCCCACATGGGAAAAAACCACCCGATTAATTAAATGCAGTAATATACCTAAGTAAACTTAAGCATGGTAAATATCCTATTTATCCTAACAATAACTTATTAAATTATAATGAATTATTGAATTATTCATTCATAATTACTATCAATTGAACTCTCCCTTTTATTTGGATTTTTTTTTTAATTTCGTCCTCCTAATTCTTTTAAAAAAATATCTTTCTACTACTTGCTTTTTTTTTTACAAAAATAGTGTTTCTTTTTAATGAATAAAACGTACTACAAATCATATTTATTAAGAAAATCATACGATTAAAAAAGTAAGTGAAAAAGTGAATTGAATGGTTACAATGAAATGACATGTATATTAATCAAATTTTTTTGCACAAAAGTTTACAAAAAACATTCAAATTACTAAAACATCTTTGTGAAACTCAAAAAAACTCGTTTCACTAAAACATTGTAGTTGAGCACCCTAGCTTTCCTCTTCTAAAAATCCTATGTGGAAATTTCAAATCACTCCAATTTCTTACAACGACTTACTTTGCAAGTCCCCCAATTATAACTAAGGTTCCAAGGCCACATCATCAAATATGATGGCACATCTGCATGCTTTTTGTCGAGGTGTTCCAAAAGGTCCAAAAAGAGTGAGACTGATAATTATGCATTAAGTCATGTTTTATTGGTGTGATAATGTGGCGTCACATGATATGTTGTTTTTTTAGATTTAAGGAATATATTTCATTCAATTATGGGTAGTCATCATCAACACTAACAACTTTAAAGCCAAAACTATTCATCCAATATTGTTAAAAATATTGGACATTAAATCAACAAGTGTTATAACAACTATTAGAACGTGCTGAGATAGTGGGTCTCTCACCTACCTAGAACAAAACAATCAAAAGAGAACTCATACAATAATAAAAAATTAACTGAAAAGTGAATTAAATGGCTCCAAGTGTTTTGATCTGACTTCCCCACAAAAGTTGACAGTAACAGTTCAAATTACTAAAATATCTTTGTGAAACTCCAGAAACCCATTTCACACTGTACGTTGCAAAATAATATCTTTGTGAGCAGTGTCCACGTTGAGGAGGCAAGCAATCTGTAGAGACTTCACATTGGGAGAGTACCAGGTATGTAGAAGCTTCACTTCAACACATGTGCGGGCAATTTACCAGCCACGTCGTCATATTTTCACCCCAAAATTCGAGCTCTCCAAGCTATAAAGCCAACAACAACACCCGAAGAAACATATTAATTAACAATCTTTTCAGAAACAAGTCGAAGAGATACAACAACAGAATCCAATTTTTCTCAGCACTCATCTATGGAGGTCGTGGCTTCAATGATGATGAAAGCGCCCACAGGCCTTAACTATGGGGCAGTGCAAAGGAATAGTGTGGGTCATATCAATAGGTTGCCACACAGTAACCTCCAAGTCAAGTGCATGGCAAAGGTTTGGAATTTTAATGTTCGTTTTTGCAATTAGAGTATAGTTTTTGAACCGTAGCTTTGCCTTATGTGTTATAATTTGTGACGTGGATCAGGGTCCAAAGGAGGAGGAGACGTCCTCTACAGAAGGCGTTTCTAGTCCTTTTAAAAACACCAAGACAAGGAACACTTTAAATGCGCAACTCATATTTTGTGATTGTATTTTTGTTGGTGGACAATTTATCTGACCTGTGCGATGTGTCATCCAGATTAACACGCAGTTTGGTGAGTTGTTTGCGTTCTCAGGGCCTGTGTCGGAGATCGTGAATGGAAGGGCGGCCATGTTGGGGTTCGTGTCAGCCATTGCAGTGGAGGCAGCAAGCAGAAGAGATTTGTGGTCGCAACTAAATAGTGGAGGAGTGTCGTGGTTTGTGTTAAGCGCAGTAGTATTGTCAGTGGGGACGTTGGTTCCCCTGTCGAAAGGAATCTTGACGGAGAGCAGGTCACAGCCAATATTTTCATCCTCAGCAAAGATGTTGAATGGGGGCTTTGCTATGCTTGGCCTGCTCGCATTGGCCTTTACTGAATACGTCAAGGGCAGACCTCTTGTATAAACACCTATGTAGCCGCTGGATTATAGTCGATGTATTTGTTTACTAACTCTTTATCACGTTGTGTCTTGACCACAACACACCGACAGTATCAACTCTCCCTATTCAAACACAAACTTCCATATTGAAATCTCTAAAATGGCATTCCATGCTCTACGGGAGTTTTCTTGTACTATTTAGCCAGTTATACCATTCAATTTTACAAAGCCTCGTAAAAGTTTCACTCTTATACTATAAAAAAATAAATTATTCAAATATTGGTGATCGTAATTAAATTTTGAAAGTTTGTTTAACAACAAATTTAGTAAGAGGGGTAGTAAAAAGTTTTGCTTTACCTTCGGATTCTAAAGTTTCTCATTAAGATTGTTTCTTCTTTTCCTTTTAGTTCTTCTATGATGGTGTTGTGCATTTAGTTAGGTTTTCAAAGGGGTGTCTCTCCTCTCTTGTCCTAAGTACATAGTTTTGGATCATAAAATTCTTTTTAAAAGTTGGACAAAGGAGTAAAACTAGCAATTGCACCTTGGTGTGCAATGGGTACACCAAAGAGGTGTGGAAGGTCAATTGAGTAAATTTTTGGAATTCTTTTTTGTATATATTTGTACGTAGTATATGAGGTGAATTGGTAGGTTATTTAACAAACAATTTTATTTATGGAAAAATGGTCTTAATGGATTAGTGGTAGCTTTAAATCAACTATGCATCCATTTACAAGGATTCAAACATGAGTGAAATAAAACCTCTAATATAATTAGGCTCCATTACCAACAAGTTCATGCTATGTTTGCAAGATAATTAGACTTTAAAAATGGTTTTAAAGGTCTAGATTCATTTTAGGTACAAGAACCCAACCTATGCACCTTCAAATATGCTCAATATTTTCTTTGTATTCAAAGATGATAATATGCAATCGAATGCCTTTAGATATAAAAGTGCACAATAGTCAATCAGATAAATATAAGTGTGGTTAATCTCACTAGACATAAAATAGCAAATATATTTTCGTAATATTTTCTATTTGGTTGTACTTATCAAGATAATTGTTCATGTGAAATTAACTTTCAATATATAAATCAGGTAAACCATTATTTTGAAAAACAACCAAATAAAAATTATTATGAATATACAAATATCACCCTTGAATAGTTAATATGATATCTATAATTATTTACAAATTTATATTTAATTAAAATAAAGATTCTTTGTATAATTACAAAATACTATTGAATCAATCTATAAATTATTATGTAATAAATTAAGTAGAACTTAAACAATTATAGATTGATTTAAACATAATATAACTATATAATAAATCAAACTTATTCAAGGTATAAATTATTATATTATATTTAATAAGACTTAAATAATATTTAGTATCAATAAGAATTATATTGTATCTACAAGTATAATATTGTATTATATTGTATTAATAAGTATCATTTATATTGTATAATATTTAATAAGACTAAACAATATTAATATAATTATATAATTATATAATAAGTATTATATCATATAATAAGTATTATATTTATTCATATGCAATGGGTAAGTTGAAGAGGTGTGGAAAGTCAATTAGGTAACATTTTGGTTTTATTTTGCATATATTTGTGCATTTTTCTTATCCATCTTGGACTCCAAAAATGTGACTGTTATGGGTAGATTACTTGATAATTGGTTAAAAAAAAATTGTGAGACTTAATTTGACTTGGCACAGGGGCCACCCCATTCAATATTGTTTTGTCAAAGAATCTTTCATCTATTTATGGGTTTATTATTGAATTGCATGTTATCTGGGGAAAAGAGATATCAACTTATTTTTTCTTCTTAAGAAGAGAATAAAATACACATGTTGCACTTCTGATTAAATTTTACAAATATTACTTTTAAATGAGAAAGTGATTTGTTACTATTACCAACAATGCAATTTCCACTAAATATTGCTTTAAATGAGGATGATATTGGTTGGAATTTCAATGGATGTTTGAGGGGTACAACAAAAGCATTTTGTGGAATCCAAAATCCACAAACTTTTCTACTATTCTCCTTGCTTGTGCAAAAATGAGAGCTTTGAAATAGGGCAACAAGAGAGAAAAAATGTTTAAGGGATCAAAAGATGGAGGAGCCTAATTTTTCACAGATCTGGGCACCCAAGGAGAATTTTGCTAGGACTAAAAGAATTTGAAATAGTCAAATGCTTGCCAATATCTAATAATGTTTGCAATGAATCTTCTACCTTGTTAATTAATGTGGAGCTAGCAGATGCTGAATAATCAAAAGTATAATCAGTGGGTTGATTTTCTCTAGTAGAGCATTCCACGGGAGTTTCTACCTCTTCCTCATCAGTCGACAACTCCGTAGTATCATCTTTGGTCGTGGAAGATGAAATTTTATGCACATCATTAGATGTTATTCTCAAGAAACTACTACTTCTCAAAAACACCCAAGCAATCTTGCACAATGGGATGCTTTAACACCTCCCAGAATCCTTGTTCCTAGCACGTTGATAAACAAGTCAATGGTTAATTGAAATTCATTGGCAACCAAGCACATAAACCTTAGAGTGACCAAAGCTTTCTATGATAACCCATGCATTACTGATAATAATTCAAGTATTTTGATATCTTTAGAAAATTGAAAAGGTATATCCCAGGTTCCTCAACCACTTGTAGTGGTATGGCCTTTTAGTTGGTCTTAAAACTACAAAGAGAAAAAATGATTGCAATAGTAGATAAAGAAAGGGAAAAGGGGAGAAAAATAGCAAAGGGAGATGTTGTTGATATTGAGATGTTTTATTAAGTCTTCCTAAATTGTGGATTATTGGAAAAATTTCCAGATGGCAAACCCATCTCAAAGAACTTAAAAATTAGGATTTTAGAACATATAGATCAAGAGAGATAGAGCTTTTAATATGAAATTTGAAACATCAATAATGAAATTACATCATTACCAAGGAATCAAGATGCCACAATCCTAATGCAGCAAACATTCATGACCAAATAATGTGCCTGGTTTAAAGAAACATTTTTAGTAACTCTCAGATTGCCTCTCATGAAGAAGACCATCCATGAAGAGGAACCAATGTTAGCGGCAACAAAGGAAAATCCACTTGAAAAGAATTCATTTGACGTCTTGAACAAAAACCTATAGAATTCAATCTTTCAACATAGATTTTTTTCACAAACTAATAACCTTCTGTTGTAAGTCATGTATTTGTCTATCATTTAGTTATAAATGTTCACCAGATATTAGCATCCAACATCCAATGATTACTACAAATCTCATTTCCAATCATTCTCCTCGTCAAACTTGGTAGACCCAACTTCAAAGTAGAGATAGACAGGTACTCTACTACTCATGCAGCCAAAATGGCCATCTAATATCCATACATAATAGGATCATATTTCCCTTCCAATTATTCATCTAAACAGGATATAGATAAATAACCGAGATAAAGCATAAACATTCTACAATGGAAAAAAGAATACATAGTTAAAAAAATTCATATTCCAGAAACTACCAACACTAACAACTTGTAAAATTTAACAATCTAAATTAAGTGATTTTTTTTTTGAAATTGTTGTTATACCAGACATTCATCTAACTCTTTCGAACTGCCATAGCTTATCATAGAACAGGGTTTCCTTTTGTCACGTTCATTGGCACCTCTATAATTCCTCTTGACAATATCTGATAAGAAGCCCCTTATAGTTCCTGAGAACTTGAAACTCAAGGTTTGACCATTTTGTGCTATCAAGGGGGAAAAAAGAATTTTTGGAAATCATCGGGATCAAACCCTTTCTTATAAAAACCTTGACGAGTTCTGCATCTTCGGGAAAAATGTTGCTTTTGGTGTGCAATTAAAAAGTCCTCATAGGCCCAGACACATCATATTTTCGGTGTATTTCTTCATCACTTAAGCACTAAAACGCCTTGGAGATAGTCTTGAAGGCCTCCTTGGAAAATCCATAACATTGACAACTATTGTGCAGTCAGATGATTTTTTTTGCTCACAATATTCTCTACAGCATTACTCGTAGTCCTAAACATTTGGAAAATCTAATAGATAAAAAAATGGATGTAGAGATAACCTCTCTTTGAGGTATTATGCAGTTTACATGCCTTTTCTATGCTTCCACATTTTTCATTTATGTCTACTAGAGCATTTCCAACTATAAAATCTAATAAAAATATGATGAGGGCGCAAACCTGAGACACAAAAAATAACCCACAAACAAGAGAATAATTTTATTATTCAGAAAATGGAACTTCTTACATGTAGAGGATCTCAAATCCCTAAGTTCTACAACACATGCATGCTACAGAAAGTTACAGAATAACCCTTTCGCAATATGCGAGCTTGTCCCCAAAAAGTTCCCCAAAAATTAGAAAATCCACCCATAAATAGAGCTCCTCATTTGTTTGGAGCCAAAAAAACATTCAATTTGAGTTTAGGTAGTTTGGCACCGAAAATTTACAACATGAAGTTCAAATTTCAAAAGAGCATTTGCAATGGTATCTTCTAGAAAGTGTACCAACTTTGCGGGGTCATAACTTTTGATCCAGGCCTCCGATTCGCAAACTGTTTGAACCGTTGGAAAGGTCTCGAAGTCAAGAACGCACTTGAAATCCGCTATGCTGATTTTTGCAAGTATCAGGGCCATTCCAGAAGCTCTAAGTGCCTCAAATCCCACTCAGAAGATTTTCAGGTGCAAATCTAGGAAACTAAAACTGCAATATCTTTCAACCTAGGAATCAAAAATAAAAACCATAAATTGGGAATTTTATTATGATGAAAAGGGTATCCAAAAATGTAAAAACATCTAAAAATTGAGAAACTTGAAATTTAACTATTTTTGGGTGATGCAAGATTGCCCTTACACCACTAGATGCTCCTGCATCAGACACCCAGGGTAATTTGAGAAGTGACCCTGTCACATCTCAGATGGTTGAGGAAAACCCAACTGATCAACTGCTGCCTTAGATAGCCATGATGAATCTTCCACAGGTCGTCCTCTCTATTTCACCAGATATTCTTCATACTACCTACTTTTGGTACTCCTTCCCACACAACTATCCACGATTGCTTCAATCTCCTCCTTTTCTGAAGTAGGTGCAGGAATCCTACACTGTTCCATCATTGGTACTTCCTCTGTGCCACCTTCATGATACTCACAAATCTGAAATGTTGAACATAGGGGAAATGTTGATTCCATCGGCAACTCTACCTCATATGCATTCCCGAATCATGCTTCTTCAAAATCTTATAGGGACCAAACTTCTTCATCTTCAATTTGTTATATGTTCCCACTAGAAACCTTTCTTTCCTCAAGTGGACCATCACTTCATCACCAATCTGAAACTCCTTATACCTCCCCTTCTGATTTGCCTTAGCCTTATACTACATATTCATCTTGTTAATATGTTCTCTTACCTTCTCATGTATATCCCTGATGTGTTCTACAAAATCTTCAGCTTCAGCACTTATTTTCTTCTCTTGGTCCATCTTCCTTAATTCTGGAGTTGTTCTAGGGCTACCTCCATACACAATCTAGAATGGTGATCTACCAGTGCTTCTGTTGACAAAATTGTTGTAAGAAAATTTTTCCTGGGGTAAGATCAAGTCCCATCCCTTGGGTTTATCTCATACCAAACATCTCAATAGGTTACCCAGACTCCTATTAACAACTTTTTTCTACCCATCTATTTGTGGATGGTGTGCAGAACTAAACTTCAACTCTGTCTTCAGCTTCTTCCACAAGGTCCTCCAAAATTGCCCCACAAATTTGGTGTCACAATCTGAAACAATACTCTTTGGTAGACCATGTAGCCTCACTACCTCTTTGAAGAATAAGTCAGCAATGTGGACTACATCATGGGTCTTCTGACATGGAATGAAATGTGCTATCTTCGAAAACCTATCAACTGCCACAAATACTGAATCATTCCCTCTTTGCGTCTTTGGAAAACCAAAAACAAAGTTCATACTTATATCCTCCCAAGGCCTCCCTGGTACAGGTAAGGGCTAATACAAGCCTGTATTTTGGCTCACTCCTTTAGCCATCTGACATACCTTGCAACTCTGCACAAACTTCTTCACATCTTGTGATAACTGAGGCCAATAATAATGCTCACTAATAATGGCAATGGTCTTATTCTGACCAAAATGTCCTGCCATTCCTCCACTATGCTTCTCTTTTATCAGGTTTTCCGTCATGGAACTCCTCAGGATACACAATTGACTTCCCTTAAATAACATGCCATCTTGGATTATGAAATCTAGCTACCTTGTCCTATCCACTATAACAGGTTCCTTGCAAGCTTTCCAAGTCTCTACAAAATTAGGATCTTCTACATACAGTGTCTTGAGTTCATTGAACCCAACCACTTCAATCTGCATCTTTGTCATCAATGTATGCCTCCTACTTAAGGCATCTACAACCCTATTTGACTTCCCACTCCTATGTTTCAAAACAAAGGTATAACTTTGCAAAACCTCTACCCATTTCATATGCCTCTGATTTAATTTTCCCTGACTATTTATGCTGCAAGGCCTGATGATCGATTATATAGAACAAATTCCTTCGGCAACAAATAATGTCTCCATTTCTTTAATGCTTGAACTATTACATAAAATTCCTGATCATATACAAAATACTTTCTCTTGGCATCATTTAACTTTTCACTGAAATAGGCTATGGGCTTACCTTCTTTGCTCAACACTTCTCCAATGGCACAACCACTGGCATCACAATCCACCTGAAACACCTTGTTGAAATCTGGGAGGGCTAGAACAGGTTGCTCTGTCACCTTTTGCTTTAATAGTTCAAAACTTTTTGCCACTTCAGTGCTCCACTTGAATTCTTTTCGATCCCCTCTCATTGTTTCAATCAGGGGTCCACAAATACTACTGAAGTTTCTAATAAAATTTCTATAAAAACTAGACAAACCATGGAAAGATCTCACCTCGGTAGCAGTTCTTAGGGTAGGCCATTCCAGAATAGCCTTCACCTTCTTTGGGTCCATCTTGAGACCTTCTGCTGAGACAACAAACCCCAAGTACACTAACTCCCTCTTCACAAAACTGCACTTCTTCAGATTAATCAACAGTTTCTCTTCTCTTAACTTCTCAAAGACTCTCCGAAAATGCATCAGATGCTCATCCAACGTCTTACTGAAAATCAAAATATCATCTAAATACAAAATAACAAAACTTCCCAGAAATTCTTTTAGTACCTCGTTCATGAGCTGCATGAATGTGCTCGGTGCATTAGTTAGCCCAAAAGGCATGACTAACCACTCGTACAGGCCCTATTTGGTCTTGAAGGCAGTCTTCCATTCATCTCCCTCTCGAATCCGGATATGGTGATATCCACTCTTCAAATCAATGTTTGTGAAGTACTGAGTTGCACTCAAACAGTCCATCAAGTCATCCATCCTTGGCAGGGAAATATGTACTTGATTGTTATCTTATTTATGGCTCGGGAATCTGTACACATCCTCCACTCCCCATCCTTCTTTGGTGCTCCTGCAGGTACTACACATGGGCTCAAACTCTCCGTATTAATCCCTTTCTCAACAACTCTTGAACTTGTTTGTTCAACTCCTCATTTTCTACTGGAGTCATTCTATGACTGCCTTATTTGGCAAACTGGCTCCAGGAATCAAGTCAATCTGATGACTATTTTCATTATTGGTGGTAAACCCTTAGGTACATTATCAAAAACAATATCCTGAAACTCATCCAACATCCCAGAAACTTCTTCTGGAACCTTCTCACTATCCTCCTTACTCACTCAAGGAATCAATGCATAACACACATGCTCCTACTTCATACCTTCTAAAAATTTTCTTCCATCTACATAACAAATTCTAGCACTACTGCATACCTTTTCTTTGGTCTCCTTCAAGGGTTTCAACTTGTGACGAACCCCATCCTTTGTCAAGGAATAAGTGTTTGCATGGCCATCTTGTATAGCTCACCTATCTACCACGGCCTCCCCCAACAACATGTGGCCAGGGAGATCGGGACCACGGGTGTCTTCCCTCTCCGGCTTCTACTTTGTGACCATCTCCTCTGAAACTAGATTCTCAGTACTCAAGTAGTGCACCAAGATGGTTGCACTTTTGTGGCCAAAAAAGAAAAGAAAAACTCAAAACGCGTTCGCGTTATAACCTGAACGCGTTTTGAGCTTTTAAAAGAAAAAAAAAAGGCAAACTCAAAATCATTTCTCATTTCCTTTTTGTTGTGTTTTAGCTCCATCCACGGCCAAAAACCCTGTCATACGCGCTCGCGTTTTTGGAGAAGTCAAAATTCATCAAGAGCAATTGGATTTCTTCACAAATATGGTGCCACGATGACGAAAAGATGCAAGAGGTAGGTATTTTTTGGTATTTGTTTTGAATTTGTTAGTTTTAAATTGATTTTGTTTGTTTTAGTTTAGAAATGATTTTTTTTTTTAACTTGTAGGAAATCATCAACAAGAGGAGGAAAATCCTCAACCAAATCAACCTCAACCACAAAATCAACCTCCCCCACCATTCTCTCAATACCCTCCTGGCACTCAAGAAAATTTGAGGAGTGAAATTGAAAATAATAGAAAAGAAGTTGAGGATCATATTAGTAGGTTGAGTGATCAAAATTCTTCAACCACAGAAAGGATACATCTAGTAGATTCATTGAAGGATTTGTTAAAAAATGTGGATACAATTACCCAACAAATATCTAGATGGGAAAATAGAAGGCAAACATCGAGGGCATATTATGCAGATAAATTATCATATAAACAAGTTAAAGATTTAAAGATTACTAAAGGTGATTTGTGCTCTCTATTCACTGACCCTAGAACAAATCAAAATCTCACCCTCAATGCAAAGAGGTTTCCTATCCATTGGTGCCATCACCCAGAGATTAGGAACCATTTTTTATGACAGATGTTATATGGTCTTTGATTACCCACCATGCAATAAGCGTGAAGTTCCCAATATTTTTCTTAGGAAATTATCGTGAGTTGTATTGAACCAAATCTGAATTATTATTACGATATGAAGAGGTTTCAGGGGAGAGGTGGGGGGTCAGCACAGGATAGGCCTGGTGCACAGCTGGATCCTACACGACAGGGGAGACGACCTCTCGCTAGGCCGCCTCATGAGTAGATTGCGATGTCGATAGTTGCAAAGGAGAGTGCTGATGTAGAGACTTTGCAGGCAATCACATCCTTGACTCGGAGTGTCATCCACCACACTAGCCCCATTGTACAACGCAATCCAGGGGAGTCTTCAGGTGGTGGCCTTTGAGGCCATGGTAATGCGATCTTGCGAAACCCACTTGTTGATATGACCCTATAGGCCCTCGGGGAGGAGGGTGCTACCACAGGATCCGCCATACTTCTCACAGCGGCTGATCCATATGCATCTCTGAGGATGGAAGGGCAAGGCTTGTCTGCATGATGCATGGTATTGAGAGTCGGAGTAAGGTGAACATGTTCATTGAATTTAGTTTATTAAATTTTAATTGTCAAATGCAAGATTAACTAATTTAGTTTTATTATTTTAATAAAATTGTAGGGTCACAGTGTTGACCCTGGGTACACCAGTCAATCTACTTATTTTTGCGGTACACCTATCAGTGGGGTATGTAAAGTTAGTAAACAATTATAAATTGATTACATATGTTAATAGCATTTTTTTACGAATGGTATTTTAATATGTGATTTTGGATGTTGAACAGGGTGTTGTTGGAGGTTTCAAAGAAACACCTCTGAGTGCGAGTAGATTTGATCAAACTTTCACTGAGGTAATATAGAATAAAGAGAACTTAAAGTTAATGAATTCTAAGTTTAATCTAAATTTGTGTATATATAGTCATAAGAGTATATGGGTTCACTAGGTTATTATTTGAAATCTTTTAAGAATGGTCCTACCATGATTGTTTGTCTTAGAATTCCTACACTAGCAAGCTATATATAATAAAAATTTAACATGGAGCTGACAAAGGTAGAGCTACATTCTACTCCATCCTATATAATTTTTTGTGATGTCAACGTAACCAAGAATAAGACGATGGATGTCCTACATGATGTCAATGTAACCAAAAATAAAATTTCTACCCTCGACCCTATCTATCAGCCAAGACTCCTTCAATATCTCCTAGATGCTTGGAGATGCCTAAGACTAGGTCAAAATACCCTATATTCTCTCTTCATTTTGTTGCATAGCTCATCAAGTTTCCCTATATGTTCTCTAACTAATCATGATTGCATGGAAAGAAGTTATAATTACTCATTAAACTCTCAACTATTGGGCCTCCTCAGAAACTTTCCATGGGGGCGTGGAAAATGCTTGAGAAATGATTAAATTCCCTAATGGGGTTATTGGGAGATCTTTTAGGAAAACATTTGACATAATTTGATCCATTGACTTCTTCTTCATTCTTATATATTCCTCAAATATACCTTGCAATACCCTATCATGCACCCTAAATCTACTACATTCATGTCCTTGTTAGCTAGCATGTAGGTGATATAGTATGGTCCATGAATTTTATCTTCTTTTTTCATTTTTCTATCTTTGGAGTCCTCTTTTATCCTCACTACTACATCACCTCACATAAAAGAAAAGAAAACATTACTTCTTTTCTCATCCCAGAGCCTAAGGTTTTAAACCCCTTAGATGTAAGGATTTAAAGCACATCAACCATGTGGTACAAATGACTAAATCCCAAAGATTATTTGTAGCAATGAAAGAGTTTGGAAAGGTAGAGAGAGCTACACTGGTGACTCAAGAGAAACTTCAGCTTTCAAAAACAAAGCCAATTAGGCTAGTAGACATGTGGATCAGGACAACATTTGGTGGAAGAGGAAGAAAGATGACTAGAAGTCTGGAGGCCCACCATACTGGATTTTGATATTCAACCATGAGAGCAAAAGAGAGATTTGATATCATGTATCAAAACATTAAGCATGCATTCTTCCGACCAATGGATAAAGGGATGATTACTTTTTCTTCATTTTTCATTTGCATAACCATATCAAGTGGGAACCATGAAGACCAAGGATGTCAATTTATGTGGAGGTAATGGATGTGGTCCAAACTTTAGGGAGAGGGGCAAGAAGGTCAATGTATGATCTTGATGAATGATAGAAGAGGGGTTGGTCAGACAAACCGGGGGCACCTAGTCATGAGTAGGGACCTATAGGTTAGATTGGTGAAGCAAAGCACCAAGGAGGTCTTACAAGGAAAGGCCTAGAGCAGGTACATACAAGGAAAGGATCCTACCTTCCTGCTCCTCTTCCTTTGTTTGAACCTCCTTGAGGTCCTCTACCCCAGTTATGTCCACCTCTTGTAGATTTTTCACCTCCATGCTCTATGAGTTTTGACTCTCCTTGGTTTCTTTGGTCATTGCCTCTACCTTGGTAGCCACCATGCTGTCCTCTTTGATCTCTTCCTTTGCCTTTTCCCTTAGAAGTCTAATCTTGCTTCCTCTTACTCCTCTCTTCAATCTTTAATGCCAATTGATAACATTGGTGCACTGTTTTGGGGCTTAAGAGAACCATCTCCTCTTGAATGTTCCACTTGAAACCATTGAGATACCTTGCCACCTTGATACTTTCATCCTCTGTGACATTGGACCTCATGCAAAGTCTTTGAAACTCCTCAGTATAGGAACTCATCTCCTGATCTCTTTGCCTCAAACTCTATCTCCTCTTATGCAACTGAATTTCATAGTCTTTAGGTAGATATGCTTCTTTCACCTTGGCAACCATTCCCTTCCAAGTAGAGATAGGTTGCTTGCCTTCCTTCTCCCTCTCTATCTAAATGAATTTCCACCAAGTTAAGGTAGAACCTCTTAGTCTTGATTTAGCCACCTTTACCTTTTGTGCTTCAGTGACTCCATCACACTCAAAATGGTTTTCCATGCCCTCTATCCAATCAATAACTAAATCAGCCTCCATCTTT
>VDFB02163021.1:0-18093 GCA_007258455.2 Sequoia sempervirens
GGAATCAACTAAATGTTGAAGGCGTCAAATCCTTCAATAAGGTCCCATACTCTGTGTCTGTAGTTAATCATTCTTCTGTCATGACAAGAATATTATCTTCTAACTTGCTTGACTACTAATTTAGAATCTCCATCCACTTGCAGGATCTTAACCTTCTTCTTCAAGGCCATTAAAAATCCATGAACCAAAGCTTCGTATTCTGTACATTATTTGTACACTAAAATTGAAGTCTATGAGCAGTAAAAAATGTCTTACCTTTTGGGCTGATTAGCTCAAATCCTGCCCCAACTCCTTGTTTTGATTTTGACCCATCAAATCTTAAAGTCTAGTAAACAACACCTGTAGAGCTCTCTGCTTGTTCACTTGCACTATTACTACTAGATGGATCTTTAGAAGGCACTACTCTTTTCCTTGTGGGATCTTCTTGAACATTCAGGATACTACTTTTGACTACAGGAGTGGGGTTGATACGTTTTTGTATTTTCTCCACTGCAACTTGGCATAAGCAACAATCCAATTCTGAATGAGAAGCATTATGCACCCTGCACCAATTGGGCAGCAGTAACTCTCCAAGGTTCATTCCTCTTCCTGACTGGATATGATCTTCAATACATTTATGAATGAGCTATTGAAAATTATCCAGCAAACCAAGTTGACTATCTTCCAGGTCATTATCCTTCTCATCTGGTTTGATCAGGACTTCAGTACCACTAGATCCTACCGTAAGGTCAACAGGTGATATGTGGAACATAAGAAATTCCTCCATGTCTGGCTCTTGAAGAGGAACAACAAGCACATAGTTACCCATGCTTACTTCCGATACCAGAATTTTAGTAGAGGTTTTCTGATATTCCGTAATCATATACTTCTTTTTTGGTTCTTTTTCAATCCTAATCTGGTTTGGCACTCCCTTCCAGGGAAGCCACATATGGGAATGATCAGTCGACACATATCCATTCAAAGCCCTGGTAAAGTCCCTTCCCAAGATTAGGCCATAAGCCTCAAGGTTGTTAGCCACCTATATATTTATAACCTGCTGGATCCTAGGATCAAAAGCAATCTGCATATGAATCATATTTAACTCTCCTATAACATTGACTTTAGTCCTATCTAATTGTGTGACTTTCTTCTGGGAATCAACAGGGGTGATACCCATGGCTCTACAGACACCAAGGGGCATAACATTGGTTGAAGCACCAGAATCCAACAAACAATTATGTAGATTCTTACTGAATATTCAAACAAAAATTAAGAATGGAGGTGTGTATGTCTTCCCTTGAAATAGAGTTAAGGGAGTGTCTACTTGAACAACTTGAGATTTTTCCCTTTCCTTGCTAGTGTCTTCAAGGGGCATATGGACTTGATCATGAGACTGATTATGCCCTTCTACCAGCTGAGGACTAGGTACTCTATTGACACTCTTGCTAACTGGTTTATCTTGTGATATGGAGTTTGTATTATAGGATCCTAAGACTGCATTCCTAATAGATGGAACTCTTAATAACTCAAATGCAGATAGATTTACCTTCAATTTTTGGAGTTCTTCAATGACATACGTGGCCAATTGTTCTTCATTTAAATCAGTAGGGGTCTCCCTCAGGTACTCCACCATCTTTTCATTATTGGCATCAACATTTCTTCCTTTTGGCACATCAACATGTCTTGGATCTTGAGATAAATATTGATTAGACATCTGAGGCAGTGGTGGATTATTGCTAGCATTAGGGTCTAGAGGCGTGTTGAAGTTATTCGTGGGATGGAAGCAGTAAAGGCCTCCAACTTGTGGGCACCTCGCGGTGGCAATCCTCTCAAGTCATACTCTTGATAGGTCTCCCCGGAAGATCTACACTTCTTCAATGTAAGCTTCCTCTTCATCTCTGGGGCCATTGTCATTCATTTGATTCTCATCAAATAACTGTGTCATCTCATCTCCATTGCACACCCGGTTTGCCTCTTGCTTCAACCAGTTAGATTCTTCTTCAGGTACATTCTCCTCACTTTGCGAAAAAGGAGCATGGTTTAATACCAACACTGGTGAATCATAAGGAATAGAGGGTACTATTTCTTGACAGGTTGCATTATTCTCCCCCTCATACTGAAAGATCGAGGCTGTTGTTTGGAACTCTTGACAGTCCAGCTCAGAATGCTGACTAGTCTTGTGGAGCCTACACCATCCTGACAAAGCAACCTCAAATTTAGATATACACCGCCAGAGGCTTCTCCTCGGATTAACCTGCTGGATCGCGCACGATTGACAAAGCTGATCAACCGTTGATCCAATGGGGTGTGGGACTCTCCATTGACCTATAATCTGTGTCCTGTTTTGTCCCTGATGAGCACTTCTCTCGAATCCCTTGTCTTTTTTCATTATTATATCCTTGTCATTATTGTAACCCCTCAAATCTCCCAGTTATATCCCTTCTATCGTTGTTGTATCCCTCAATCATGATAAAACCTTCTAATGTCTCCTCACCTTTTGTGGATTCTCTCCGCTCTAATTGACTCATACATGTTTCTCTGTATGTGTTGTACCTCGACTATTCTAATTTCAAGTAGGTCACCTCCATATTTAGCTTCTTTTATTTTTTCAAATAATTATCTAGTCTTTCTTGTCGTGATTATCGGCCATTTCTTGTATTCAGTTGTCCACTGTAGCAACAATTCTAGTTTTTTGTTACAACATTTGCTTGAGAACAACTTATTGTGAACTTACTCTACTTCTAACAATTCCTCTCTATTCTACTATCCAACTGTTATCTCTAACTTTTCTAACTTTTTACAAAGAGGCAAAATGCCCAATATATAGAATTCTCCCAGAAACCCATCGGCCTGGAAAGGGTTTCACAAAATTAACTCGGCACAACAACCCAGCCAAGAGAGTCTTTGAAATGGATTGAATGGGAATTAAATGCATGTCCCTTCCAAGTCGGCCTGATGGCCATCGTGCAGTTCAAACCAACATGCGGAAAGAAAATGGGGAAGCCCAAATCGCACCGCAACCTATCATGAAATCCCTTCCCTATTATCCATGCTCAGACCTAGCACTTCATGAACTTTCAAGAACACCCCATCCAGGCTAGCTACTAGTGTCATCAATGTGTCTTCTCTATATGTAAATCTTTTTCAATACTTTCTACCTAATTTGCAATACCTTGAACCACTCCCATGGTTTGGAAGCTCTAGAAGAAGGAAGGATCCCGTCACTCACCAACCTATCCCAAGTGTACTCCATAATAGTCTTGGTTTTTCATAGCAGGAGGTTAGTGTCTTCTTTATCTTGTGCTATTACCTGCTAGATTTAGCCTGCATCCATCAATAAAACCACAATAAAAACCATAAGAAACCAATGTTAATCCATCAATACATCATTAGAATGCATCTCATGCAACCAAAGTGCCATTAAATCTCATATGAAATGATCACACAAATTTCGAGTTTCGGGGCCATCTGCAGAATTCGAGCCAGAGAGGAACTTCGGGAAATTCCTGACCGATCGGATTCCAATGGAATAACCAAGAAACACCTACTTAACTATCAAATATGATCATAATAAATCAATAAGTCACATGGAATAATCAATGAATGCATCATAAACCATAAACAAATCCAATTATCTCTCGTTCCGTTACATTCCATCAAAGTTCGGAAAAAAATGTCCAGGAAGAATTTTCGCGAAGAACAAGCCAGAGAAGGGACTTTGAAAGATCAGGGAGGCACCAAATTTCGGGGAAATCTAGACTCGGAGGAAGTCCGTAGATAGGGAGAGGTTCCGAACCAACTAGTACAAAATCATATCTCTCGGCCAAACAAAATTCATTCAGAATAAGGTCACACCAAGGGGGCCATGTCTCGCCGACCGTCGATGAGGAAATCATGTCAATGAGAGATCTTCTTTAGGGTGAAGTCATGGTGAACCATGTCAGTCTCACCGACTATCAGGGTCCAGTGAATACTTTTGTCAGACAAGAATTTTTGATATGAGGTCTTGGCAAAGTTGAGGTGTCTTGCTGACCAGAGATAACCACATCGATATGACCAACGGGTAGTCGGGGTAAGGTTTCGGTGAATTTCCTTAGTCTCATTGACTAGTGATATAACATAAGAGACCTTCGGTGTGAGAAAGAAACTATCATAGCGAATATATGGACTTAGGAGGGATTTCGGTGAAATGTTTTGAGTTCGGCTAGAGGTCCCAGCGACTAAGTAATGTTTCACCGATGTAGAGTTCTAATGGTATAACCTTTGGCCGACAATATGTGGTCTCCTCGAAAAAGATCTGGGCTCGTTAAGAAAATAAGTCCTCGCTATGAAGTCCTGGTGACCATTAGGAGTCTCACCAAAAGCGAAGGTCTCGGCAAGAGTAGTGAGGTTGCCAAAAGGTCTCCCCGACTTTGAAGGGCACTCGACCAGAGCAGGATATGTTCGGTGAAAGGTCTCACCGAAAGGGGAAATCTCAGCAAAGGGAATCTGGAAGGGATGGATTACCCCACGGGGATGAAAAATGCCGCACTGTGACTTAAAGTCATGCCTTATCCCAATAATCGAATTAACCAAGAATTTCCAACATTTAAAATCAGAGCAAGTTAGGGATGGGCCTTCAGAAGGTTTTCTCCAGGTTCTACGCCTATTCAAGAGCATACTCAAGACAAAAGACATTGCCCTAGGTTAAAATCCCATACATCCGCCATTAAAGCACAGGCGAGCTTATGACTATGTTAATTCAAATGCCGACACCATGCTGGGGGAAAAAGACATCATGATTCTCAAGTAAGTTTACTAAAATGCAAATAAGCCAACAGACTCAGAAATTGCTTGAGGGAACATAAATTAATCAATCGCTACATAACCCTAGTCATGAAACATCCAAATATTCAGGAATTCAAGTCCTAGAAGCTCTTATAATATCAATGCGCTATCCCAAATCATCAATTCAAAGGAAAGCAACCAAACACATACCATCACAAAGCGGAAATTTGATCCCAAAATCAACAAATGTGAAGAGAATGGTGTCCACGAAGAATAGGGGCATGAACGCACAAGAAAACAACACCAAATTGATCAATTCAAAGCCGAATGCCCCAAAATCCCAACCAATCACTCACAAGAAAGTAGTTCTCAGCTTAACAAGGACAAATAAGAAGCAGGATGGCGTAAAAGACCTCAAAATAAAGTAAAATACATCCCTCAGAAGATGCATGGAGCCATTAATTGAGTCGATAAGACAACCAGAGAAGGAATTCAGGAATCTGACAATAGGGCAGAATCTGGGAAAATCCAACCCACGTGGAAATTCGTGAATACTAAAAATCCCCTAACAACAAGGGTCTAGTCGGAATCCAAGCGGGATCCAGGAAAATCCGACCAAGGCAGAAAATCCCGAATCCAAACAAAAGCTCGAAACTTGTCCAGAACTTAAGATTTTCAATGAGTAACCTGGGGAAACACTTAGGCATTCAAGATAAACATTTTAAGCACATGCCTAGGTAAGACAAAACCTCAAAAGAAAGGGCCAAAACACCAAAACTGAAGCAAAAGAGGGTCCCTACTTCCAGCAAGCTGTGTGTGCGAAAAATGCACAACAGAACCAATCAACAGTATGCACTTGCACAGATTCTACACATAGCTTTTGAAAGTCTTGTCATAACCATGAAAAAATTACAAAAAAATAGAAAATCAAAAAAGTCGTTACCTTGATGAAAACCTACCAAGCATGTGTCTTGCACCAAAAAAAATGAATGAAGAAAATAGTAAAGAAAAATAATTTATAGTCCAATAGTGAAAACCACTTTGGTGGCAGTTTGGATAAGTACCATGCTGAAAATATGGGAAGCAGGCACTAGGTGTAGTTGAATTTACTCCGTCATCTACTATCATTCCAATCTAACTTTTTTGTTTCATTCACCTTTCCCAAATCACCCATAATAATGATTGGTTGTCCTTTCCATAACCTAAAATGATTGACATCATGTGTCCTTTCACCTTTTCATATTCCATTGCATTTCACCAGTAATAAATTGGTCTTATACTCAACTCGGGGAAAATACTTGACCTGCATCAATGGATCTTACACTTACTATCAAAGGTAGCTTTCATCCAAAAAGACAAAAAAGATCAAATATTTCCAAAAAGAAAAAAATAATTCCCAAAAAGTAAAAAAAATCACAAAACCTGAAAAATCCAAAAAAATCAAAACATGTCAAAAGCACAAAAACATCCAAATAACTTGCAAAAATCCCGAAAAATGGGGTCAAATTCAATCATGTTAGTCCTAGTATAGTTGAACTACATTGCCTCTGTGAATTAATGTAGGTAAGGCCATCTATCGATGTGCACTCAAGGAAATAGGTTAGCCCTTTTAGGTTTGTCAAATAAAATCATGAATCAGTCCTTTGTCAATAAAACAAGGTCATGTCATACATTGAACTATAAGATCTATGCACATTGTTATGTAGCCAAGGCCATTTTTTGATGAGCCCTTGAGGCCACCTAGGTCGGTCCTTTAGGTTTTGTCACATTAGTCATAATAAATCGAACATTGTCAACTTGGACACAAACAATCGTTAAAACATTAGACAAGTCACACATCAACAAGACAAACTAGCCAACATAGTCACCTATTCAACTCAGTTAATTGTCAAAATAGTCAACAACATTAAATCAACCTAAAATGTCAAACCATTCGAACTTATGTCTTATACAAGATGTGTCTTCTTGAAACCATACATTGTCATTTACTCAAAATTTATCATTTTCCTTATATAAGTGGTCACATGATCAAAAATAGACTTGAAATCTTATACAACATGCTTCCTCTCTTGAAAGTAGGCTCCATCAAACAATCAAACTGTCAATCACCTATTCAATTAAACGTCAAACAATCAAATTTTGGAAAACACTTTGAATGGTTGTTAAGCTTTTGGTTTGTTTTGTCTTATCTTTTTCTTGATTTATCTTTGAGTTAGGTTACTATCTTCCTCAGCAATGTCCCATGAAGGATTTAGAGGTGTGAGTATGTAACATGACTCATTACTTTGACTATTGTTTATGGATTGTCTTGGCAAAATGACTGGGGCAACTTGGCCCTTGGTATGAGTCAAGACATTCCTTGTGAGCAATTGTCTACTTTTGCAAGTGGATGACCTTGAACACCTTGGTCTATTTCATAGGGTAAACCCACAAAACTGGTTTACAATTTGAATGATGAAGGAAAACTTGTAGAAAATGACCCCATGCCAAAAATTTTCATTCAGGGGGTTTGCACGAACTAGTTGGTTCGAACAAACCAAAAATGGGTATGCTCGAACTATGGTTTGAGCGAAACCATTTAATGCATGCATGGACAAAAATAAAATGAAAACCCCTTTTGGGAAGGGGGTTCGCTTAAACCCCCCTAGTTCGAGCAAACCCCCCTTTTCCCTAATTTTTCACCTTGTTCACAAAAAAATAACTTTTTTGCACCTTGGAGCTTGGTTTGAACATGAAAATGGTGGAGATTTCATAGACCCAACTAGAATTAGGTAGTCCTCAAAATGAGTTATCCAATGAATAGAATTTTAATATGTTTTGGTTTTATTATGTATTTGTTTTTTTAGTTTTATTAAACATAGGTTTTTCACCAAAAATCAAGCTCTCTGTTCTGTACGTGGAAAAATAGCAGATTATCAAAAAAAAATTGAAACATATGAGTGCGCTAGATATTGATGTCCTTGATCCAACACAAAAAAAAATGAATTTCAATACATACAAAAAAATTTACGCATTATACAATTGTGCTATGTCTGCATTGTAATTGGTTTGACTTTGAAACTTGATTAAAGAAAAAACATTGAATAAAAAAATATCTAACTAAGTGGAAGCACTAGATATCGGAGTTACAAATCTAAATTTGAAAGAATTAGAATTTTATCCTTCATGGAAAAAAAAGTTATGATTTATACGATGAGCGTCAATTTCTAAAAATGTTGTTTTATGAAAAAAACTAGTTTTCGAGGGAGATGGAAAAAGAAGTGCAATTTGATTCCAATTTTTTTTTAAAAAATATAGTTAGAATCTATAGGAAATTTTTTTATGAAACTCTAGTTTTCATCAACTTCAAATTCCTCATGGTTTAGCCGCTAGAGGTGCCCGAAAGTGAAGATCTAGTTAAAAATAATATTTTCAGTGTCCAGTTTGGAAAAAAATTGTAAACCACTATTGTGGGATCACTCCATACCATGGTGTTTTCTCTACATTTTTCATATTTTATCACCCAATGATGATTAAATGCATGAGGTCTATTATTTATCTAAAAAAATATTGAAGTCCTTCATACTAACATCCATGTCTTCCACACTAACATTTCTTCTATCTGCATTTTGACAACGTCCTATGACACACAAAAAAGCATCCTACATATATGTTCATGTTAGAAGCATCATATAGGAATTATCATCAATACATATTAAATCATATATGCTGCATCAAAAAATACAAAAAATATTCATGGCATATAGGCATGTAGGCATCCATATAAGCATCCATTGATAATCATAATCCATGGTGATTTATCATATTACATACATCACATATCATAATCATAAACATCACATGGCATATATATGACATCCATAACATCATTATAATAAAATGCATACATCTACCATATGGGAATCACATATAAGGAATCAACATGTAGAATTATAGCATCATCATATAGACTACATAAACGTCATAAAAGCATATATCATCCACAACATAATAAATACATAATCACGTAAGTCTACATATCATAAATTTCCACCAAAATCATATATCATATATATTGGTCAAAATGTGTCATAGTACAATGTCAAAATGCATCTCATAAATGGAGCTCATAGGCTTGATGGTAAAAAATAGAAGTGTCACAATGTATATGTACAAATATGTCCTACCCTAAACTTCCATGCTCTCCAGAGGGTGATAGCCATTGTGACCCTGGTGGCCTATGCTTTGATGATGGCCTGTCATACGGACCTGTCCATGTCAATCTTAACACCTCACCACTGCTCTCTCCCTTACTATGGGACCTTCTCTATGACTACCCTCTATGAGATTGCCCACTGCTCAATGCCTTAGACACATTGGGTGCCCTACGCTCAAGTGGTACCTCAACCTCATAAAGGTCTCCATAAGTACTACTCTCTCTTGCTATCCCTGGAAACTTCTTGTAGCATATTGAAGGGTGACCCATTGCAAGTGGTAATAAAATATAGACTCCTATTCTCTACCTATTCTACCTTGATCACTGCGACATCTCTCTTTGACTATAGAGTGTCTCACTCTATTGTTAGCCCATCTCTCTACCTATAATGTCTCGACCTTGGCCTCCAAGGCATCAATGCTGGCTTGTAAATCCTTTACCCTCTAATCCACCTCGTCCTCTCTGTCTCTAATGGATATGTCCTTGAAAGCCTCCATGTCTACTCCCAAGATAATCATCTCTTAGTGGATGTATTTTTCCTCTCCCATCTCATCCTCCTCATCCTACCTTTCCTCCTCTAGCTATTCCACCTCCATCACAACCACCTCTACTACCACATCATGCTTCCCTACATCTAGAGCCAGTGCCTCTGTATGCTACTCTCCCTCCTCCATAACCATCTCCTCCTCCTGTCGAATCTCTTCATGTCTCCCCTCCTCAAGTATCTCCTCCTCTCCCTCCTCTATGATAGGAGAGAGTGATATACATCATCTCCCTACCTTGTGTCTTTTTCCTCTACCTCCACTTCTCCCACCTCCTTTTCCCTCCATCCCATCCTCTCTCTCCATCTCCTCATCCCCATTCTCCTCCCCTCTGGCCTTGTGGACCCCTACCTCAGTGGAACACTAGTGTTGGCTAGTATAGATTATTCAATGACACTGGTCTATGTGCTTTCCACCATGTATCATACTTAGTCATAGTCCCTTCATCCACTAGATCCACTCTCCATACCCATTGAATATCCTACAATGCATCAATACCTTTCTCTACAATAGTCACTGGTATCATAGGTCCCCATGGTGTCACCTCTCTAGATGACCTAGAAAACTCTATAGAACCTTGTGGTATACCTTGTTTCTTGCCAAACTATCTCAACACTTGATGCAAAAAGTACATATCAATAATATTTTATGATTAGACTATCTATCCAATCCAGTATCTCTATCATCTACACCATCGTAGGTGTTGATCCTTGTCTGAACATTGGGCATAATCTTTGAAAGGTCTCCAAACAAAAATAACAAGGGTGTCAATACCATGTCTCCAATATCCCACATCTCCAACATGGGTATGTGTTACTACTCCTCTGTACATGTATACATATTGAATGTTGGCCCCCAACTAGTGACCAACTGGTGGATGAAACATGACAATGTGGCCCCAGGCCCATACCATAAGGAGCATCACCTTGTAGCTCATGGACTATCCATTTGAATATGAAATTTCATGAAGTTGAAAATACATCACAAGAAAATATTGAGCTCATGCATACAATGTATCTTTAGTTGCCATCCCCACTAGGATCTCTCCCCATCCAACTAGGAATCCATGTCCTTGAGGGTCTAGAATAATGACCCCGACAATTATTGTTCATAAGATGCAGTCAAACTACTCATACCTCTCTTCCAAAGTCTCCCATCTGATCTCATATTGATCTATGCCAAGGAATTTGACATCCTCATATACATAGTACTCTAAAAATTCTTGGTATCCATGTCCAAGGTCATATCTAACCTACTCTTCTTGAATGGGAAGTCATAGAGTTTTGTATACATCCTCAAGGGTGACCATTGCGTCCCTTTCTTGTACATGGAAATAGCATATCTTTGAATGCAACCTCTTTGCAAGTGTAGTCAACATACCCCTGTTTTCTCTAATAACACACATGAAGGTCACATGATATAATCCAAGATGCCACAACCTACACTTTTTAGCACTGGTCAACTAATCTTATACCCAGAAGGTAGCAGGTTGAGGCTCTCATGTGCAAATCAGATCAAGTGTTGCCTATAATCACAAGTACAAGCATTGTATTAGTAAAAAAGCCTATTCAAACCTATTTGACATAAATTGTGAATTAAATTTTATGTTAAGCTAGGTTAAATTCATTAGTAGTCAATTATGTCGCATAATCTAGCAATTGCATCATATAATATCAAATGTGTTACACGGGTTTCATATGCGATGCTTTAAAAAAATTCTATCACATGCCTTGGCAGATGTGTCTCAAGGTTCAATTGCATACAACCCCCAGTCAATTGTGGCTAAACAAACCATTTGCATCATTTCCTATTCAATTGTGTCATTTCATAGTCAAATGTGTCGCACATTCACAATTGCATATTTACAGACCACACATGAGTCATTCTACATCAATTGCATTGCAAATTTTGAAATCTATACCTTCCCTAGTAGTGATTACATCACTAGCATCATTTCATAGGAAATTTTGTCATTTGCGATATCACTTATGGTCAACTAGAAGTGACACAATTGCCAATTAAATTTTCCTAAGGTCTAGAAATGTGTGAAATCAAAAATTGACAAAGTGGGTTTGTAGGAACTTGTCGGCTCTCTTGCACCATCTCGTTGTCTAAAGGTCCACATGTAATATTCTCGGTGCTCGGTGTGTGGAATAGGTGACATCTTTACAACTTCTTCTAGGTATGTACAGGATCATGATGGGCCAAAAAGTGGCGATATGATGGGTATGTGTAAAGAGATATGTGTTGCGTGGCATGCTTGCCCAAGGTGTTAGAATGAAAAGTTTGAAAGGAGATTCTCAATTTTCCACCAATATCAAAGTTATTCTTCCGCTTTAAGATTTAATAAAATAATTATTATTGTTTGTTTGTTGCTTGATGAGAGTCTTGATTGATGGGATGGTTGAGAGGCATCTCAAGCTTCGATAGTGTACGTTTTTGAATCATGGCATGTGCATTCTGTATTTCGCATGCTGTAGGTTAAAGAATTTCATGAGTTTTTGACAAAGTTAGGGTGATCAGAAAAGCGGTGCAGTTTTATATTTTTTAAAAGTTGTAATAAAAATTCATAATTAATTATTTACTTGGAAAAAAAATTACAAAAAAAATAATGCATCACATCAAAACATGAATTATCTGCTTATGTGTAGATGTTGTAAAGTAATTATCATTTATTGTGGATTTAAGGTGAAATTGAGACCAGGACACCTACTTATTTCCTAAAATTCAAAGGAAATACTACTACATTGAATTTCAAATTTTTCACCAAATAGATTTGTTTTTAAAATAAACCTAGTAGTTTAGAAACTAAATTCAATTTCCTACACATTCTCTTCTTACCTATTTTTGAAATAATATAAATAAATTATTCAAATTTTTATGACAGGTTGCATAACTCTAATTTTTTAAAAAAAATCGCCACTTAAGGGCCTATTTTTTCCACAATGATCCTGCACATACCCTTCTCTCAGACCTCCTCAATTTTCAAACTTAAAATTCACAAATGAGCCATTTGACCTAGCAATTTTCAATTTATACCTTCTCAAAATTAGGGTTTTGGCTAGAGTTTGTGTAGGCTACACTCTATGAGAGGTCTCAAACCTAATTTTGGCTACCTTGAAGGTCTTGAAACTTCATTCTTTCATCACCATAGCATTTTGGCTATTAATTTTATTTTTTGGAACAATTTTCAATGTTTTTGATATTTTTTGGAAAATTTGTAATTTTTCTGAGGGGCCATAGATTTACCCTACCTACTTCAGGGCATGTTTTGACTGAATTTCTTTGACACAACACGATAAACTACAATTTATAAAAAAGGGGAAAACTGTAGACACTAAATTTTATTCATTTAATTACGTCCCTAATTAAGTCCCTTTCTTTCCAAAATTAAATAAATTCTTATTTATTTAATTTTATACCACTTTCCACTATAATTAAATAATTATTTTAATTATTTAATTATTCATTAGCCTCTTCTATCATGAGATTAAATAAATTTTATTTATTTAAATTTTTAATTAAATAATAAATTATGTCCTATTAAATTGCTATAGACGATGAAATTAGCATGCGTCGTAATTAGTCACTATTCGTTTCGATTATCAAATCAAATCAAATTCACATTCATGCGCTCATGGGTAGAATCAGGTCATTAGATTCGTCTCTAAGGTTATCCATTTCTAGAAGTTAAAATAAGTCAAATTTGTTTGAACTAGGTCTCACATCACCCTTTTAATTAGATAAACCAAACTTTATTTAATTAAATCCCAAATTCATATTCCATCTCTTTTGATTTAAATAAAATCAAAATATTTAAGTCAAAATGGGTCAAAAGCATCTAACATCATCTTAACTAATCTAATCCTAATCAATCTAATCTAATCACCCATCACATCCTCTAGCTTTTCCCACTTGCACCAATAAAGCATTTTAATTCATTAATTAAAATCGGCATTTTCCCTCAACAAAGCATCTTTTGAGAATATTCCTCAAGTTTGAATTTGAGAGGTAGGTTGACGTCATTCCCGGCATGGCAGTGGCACCCCTTCTTACATGTCCCCCACTTGGTATTAAAGTCTCTTTTTCTCCCTCCATCAAGCCAAATTTGAAATTTGAAAATTGAAAAAGCCATCTATATGCATTTATGGGCACATTGACCAAAATTTGCACATTCCTCAACCATTCACAAGGTGACAAGTGGCTCCATCTCATTGGCTAAAACATTATCCCACATTGCTCTCTTTTGAACACTCTTTCAACTTGAGTCTATAAATGGAAGCTTCATTCTTCTAGCTCCTAAAATCCTGCATCCACCAATCCTCATGCAAAGTTACTGTCTTTGGTTGGGGTACAGTTTTCCGTTTGCGTCATAAATGCATTTGGTTGGCAGGGGTTGGGGAAAGGGCTTCTTTCCACATCAAAGAAGCACCAATCCACTATGGGATAGATATGTATCTTTCTTTTATGCTCTCAATTAGTTTGTGTTGTTATCTTGTTTATGAAGGCATGATGCATTATTTCATAGGAGCATTTAGTAAGTTTACATGAACTAACCTTCTTTATGGAGTTTAGAATGTTTACTTGAGGATTTATAAGATTAGCACCGTGCCTTTACTTTTCAAAATTAAAATGTTTTATAATTTTATTTATTTTTTATACACCACTCACATAATTAAATAATTATTTTAATTATTTAATTCATTGGCCTCTTCTTGTCGTTGGTTAAATGTGTTTGTTGTTTGGTTTTAGGATATCCATTATTTAATTCCCCAAAATGTCCTTTTGTCACATTCTTCTATAATTAAATGAATTATTTTAAATTATTTAATTATTCATTAACCACCTAAACTAAATTATTTTATTATTTGCTTTCCTCTCTTTATATTTTATCTATGGAGTCCTTTATCTATCCATGTCTCAATTAACCTCCACCCTTGATTAAATTATTTATGATTTAATCTTGACTGTGAATCCTTATCATTTTCCCTAACCCTAAATAATACATCTTTCATTCTTGGCCATTGATTATTTACCTTTCAATCCTAGCCCTTCATCAAAATTGTATTTCCTATATAAGACCTTGTCTTTGCCATTTTTTTCATCTCTTCTATTACATCTATAATCTAGAAGGACCTACACAAGCTTATTTGATCTTATGCTATCTTGCTATCTTGCTATCGAGTTTATCAACATTAAGTCAGGTGCATCCATAGTCAATTAGAATCATCAATATTTTTCTTTGTCATTTTCATAGGCCTATTTGCATACTCAAAAGTATAAGGAAAATTATAACATTCAAACAAAATGGAGAAGTGAAATGAAGGTTAATCAATGCTAGTATGAAGACTTTTTGGTAATATTGTTCTATGTTTTTTTCTTTATGCTTATTTGTGCTTCATTTTTTATTAGGGTCTGATTTATATGCTTTGTTTCCTAACCTTGATAATTTTAGATCTAATTACTTTGATAATGAGAAAAATGGTCTAGTGAACTTTCCATGGTGGAAAAATATTTTGAATAACTTTTTCTAGCCCAAATGTAACTTTTTGTTTAGTTACTATATCATAATAAATGTATTACTTGGGACAATATCAAAAAGAGTGGATTCCACGAACCCTGTAAATGCATCCTCTATGGTACTCATGAGGAGGATGTTTCTCATGTTTTCTTTCAATTTCCCCTTTTAGTGAGTCTTTGGAAAAAATGGTGGGCATGCTAGAATTGGCTTGTTATTCAGGTTTCCTCTCTATCTAATTTTTTGTGCTACTTTGGGGCATCCCTTAGATTTTTCTTCTTCTTTTCTCATTATGTGGGAAATCAGCCCTATTTTTCTCCTATTACAAATCTATCTAGAGAGGAATCATTGTATACTCCAAGGACATCAAAGCCATATTGGGTATATTTGGCAGAAGGTCTTGAACTGAGTGAAGGAGACTATTTATTCTAAATGTTCTTTTGATCAAAATCTTAATTTCTTAGATCTTTTGGTGGTGACACAATTACAGTTGGGAACCTTAAAATTTTTAGTCACTTCTGGATTTCATGCATAATATTCTTCTACAATTAATAGATCTAGTAAATTGTATTTTCCCCCTTTGGGTTTCTTTAGAATAAATACTAATGGCTCCTCTATGGGAAATCCTATAGCTATTGGTCATGTTGGACATGACAATGATGGTTCATTTCAAATTTTTTTCACTATAGCCACAAGGTTTGGTACTAATAATTAGATGGAAGCTCAATTTCTTCTTGTTGCTCTGGAGAGAGCTTGTTCTTCAGGATGGAGTAGTGTTATTTGTGAGATGGGTTCTATGATTTTTTTTCTCTTTTGAACAAGGGAACTTCTAATGATTCTTAATGACAATCAACATCCTTGGTGGTTCAAATTTGAAATATTTTTGTTCACTTTCATTCCATTTCTTTTATTTACATTTGTTGGGAATGGAATTCTACTATTGATTGTCTTGCTATGTGGGCCTCTGTTGTTGATCAAGGATGGAATTTTTCTACCTATGATTTGCTATCTCTTGAAAGTGCTACATAGTTTCTCCATATTCATCATGTTGACGACCTATGATCATGATTTATTGATAAGTTTTAATAGTTCTCTTGGTTTTTGGTGGTGGTGGATTGATGGAAAACCACTTTTGTTGTTCCTAATTTTATTTTTCATCACCTCTCTTGCTATTTGTAAGTGTTTATATAATAGTTTTAAAGTTATTTGATTAATATATTTTTATGCTATTTACCCAAAAAAAATCTCCATAGAATATTAGTATAGGAAGAATTTGTACATTTCATGTTTCTTTTTATTTTGTACCAAATCTTGATTAATTAAGATTGTAGTTGTTGGATCGATAATTTTGATAGTAATTTTTAGTTTAGTGGGAGGCTTTGTAGAGAAGATTGTGATCTTTCTATAGAAAGAGATGGAAATCATATCAAGGATAGAGATGGAAAAGTTATTAGGAACAAAATTGGAGTTTTAGAAGCTCAAGATGGAGGATATGCTCATAGATTGACATGTATTGGTTGTAGTATCTTGATCCAAAGCTACAACTAAACCATAATAACATTAGGACAAGATTGATATAAAAATAAAAATATTTTATTAAACACTTTTATTGATTCTTTATTGTTGAATTTTCTTAAAGAAACTATTGTACCAAATATTTGAAAGAAGATTACATAAATTTATTAAGCTAAATGTTGGAGTGAATATTGAACCAAATAGTTTCCATTAATGAAATATAAATAAAAATCCTATCATGAACGATAGATTAGAGAATTTGATTTGGTATGAAACCAATAGAGAAAATATTGATCCATACAAACATCTGATACACTTTCTATATTGAATAATGAATACTTGAATTACATAGATTATCGATTATAATGAAGGATTAATCCTTATAAAAGGAAAACGGAAAACCCTAGATGAGGATTTGATTAGATTTTAAAAAGTGTTTAAATCTCATGAAATGATAAAGCTTAACCTATATTTAGTCTAATATAATAAAGAAATAAATAACTCTTATGTTTAGCTTAAGTGAACAAAGTAATAAGGGACTTACTAATTAAATAATGATTAATTAATTATCAAGTGATGCCCTAATTACTTTAACACCCCCCTTAAGATCAACATAGGGAGAATTTGAAACCCTAATGAAGAAATGTAATGGTGGATGCATGTATGGATCCTAGATACAAGTCCTAATGAGTTCCCATGTACAAACCAATGAAATCTCTCATAACCATTGAAAAGGAAAAAGTGATATGAGAAAAAATACTCTCTAAAAGAGAGAAAATGAAATAATTGCACTAGTGAAAGAAGAATAGAAGGAGGAATCAATGTGACCCCAAAGGACTACTTCTATCACATAAATACAATATATGTCCTCCCAATAGGAGAGAGAAAAGAGTATATGAATACCCCAATAAAGAAAGAGCTCGTATGCCAATGATGAACACCTTAAGATAGAACATGATCCATTTCCTAGGAATAACTTTTTCCCCCATAGAAAGAAACATATCCACTAGTGATTAGAGAAGCCAATCCTAAAGGATGGATGAATCAAGAATAAAAATCCAAATGATGCGTGTCTCTTAAAATTTCTAAAATTTCTCAAGTGTCGACATGTTGGAAAGAGATGATATCAATCCAAAAGACTATGAATAATGATGTAGAACAAGCTATAAAGGCAATGAATATGGTGGGCCAACAACAATGATGTGGCTATCAAAAGAGGTGATGAATGTCCTCAAAGTAATCCTCTAAATCTAGAATCTAAGACTCTAAACATAAGGATGATATGATAGCAAGATAAGAACCCCACGTAGCCATGTTTGGAAGAATATGTGTAGTGCCTAACTATTCCTAACATATGATGTTAGTGGGAGATTTTTATTTTATAGATGTTAAAATTATAAATGATCATATTTTGGAATTATTGTTTTATGTCCTAATTCATGCTTCCTCTATGGTTATTTAATCATTTTTCTTGAATTAAATGGCACAAAAAGTGTTTATATGATTTGATTCCAGTACCCTTGAAATGGGATGAATTTATTTAAAATTGGAGGTGTTCTTTGGATGCATGCATGATG
>VDFB02163023.1:0-13557 GCA_007258455.2 Sequoia sempervirens
AACAATTATGGTTTTCATGATTATCTATGCTTGTATCATATCATCTTCATAAATGGGAGAGATAATAGGGTTTGAGTGAGGGATAGAAAAGGTGATACTAAGGATTGTGTCAATGGTTTGATTCTCTTTCTCTAACATGTTCTCATAACTAGGAAAGATAGTGGAAGGATGGCTAACATGTTTCTTAATGACCTCATTTTTGTGCTCTAAATTAAACTCATAAGAGGGGATGTTGTACTTATGCAATCCTTTCTTAACCATATCAAAACCACATCTCTTAAAAGGAAACATGCTAACATGAAAAAGTAAGTTATTCAACTTATGCAATACTTAAAAAATGTAAACAAATGTCCTACAAATCTGAAGGCTTTCATTACTGAAATGAGTTTTGGAATGATTTTAAAAATGACTACACTAAATGGATGATTTGACCTAGATGCTTAAAACAAAAATTCCTAAAACTTTCCAGACTGGTACAATAGGTTACCAACAAGCCTAGGAAGTGCAGATAATCACCAGAAAGCTTAGAAAAGTTGGTTTTTGTAGGTCTCCAAGGACTCATTCTCCCAGTGGAAAATAGGTCCTGGTATAGGAATTTTTAAAATAGAAAAATGAAAGTTTTGAGTAATTATGTCTGGGTCAAACCACAATAGTGGTTTACAAATTTTATGAGGAAGGAAATTTGATTTTTCTTCCTTTCCCCAAACTCAATGGGTTCAGTTGAACTCTATGGTTCGGCCAAACCACCTTTTATGTTCAACTAAACATATGTGTTCGGTCAAACCATTCGCTCGACCGAACCCTAAAACACAAACAAAAAAAATATATTTTAAGGGGTTCGATCAAACATGGGTTCGACCGAACCCCCTCAAATAAGGCATAAAAAAATTTGAACTTGTCACTATCATTTTGTGCCTTTTTCTACTTTCCCTGTGCTTTATGCATGCGGCGAATGACGAATGTGAACAAAAAATGGAGAACGAAAAACTCAACTTCATCTCTCCACAATTCATCAAACCAACTTGCATATCTCACCAGGTTTGTCAAATTCAAATTTCATAGACTTCAAAATGCGTTTGTTTGTTAAATTTCAAAACCCTAAATGCGAAAATTTTCAAATTTGTTGATTTGAAACTGCAGATTTATGTTTGAAAGTTTTAAATCCTTTTCAACATACACTATTTCTAAGTGATACTTCAGCTAAAAACACTATTTGAATTTATATAGAATTGTTTGAGATAATATTTTCTACTCTCAAGCCAAAAATTAATATGACCTGCTTTGCGTTTCTGGCACTTTTGCATAAGATTTCACTGGCAATTCCAGTCTGTTCCGGTCAAGTATCCATTCAACAACCATTCTTGAGGTGCATTATATCAAATGGGCTCATGTAATTTTGGATGTGAGAAGGAGAGTTTAGTGTTTCCATTGTATGCACCCTATATCAAACAATTCATTAACAAATTTATTTGAGGCATTATATCAAACAGTTCATGGTAATTTTTGACGAAGTATGATAGAAATAGTGTTTCCATTATATGCACCCTATATCAAACAATTCATTGACAAATTTATTTGAGGCATTATATCAAACACTTCATGGTAATTTTTGACGGAGTATGATAGAAATAGTGTTTCCATTGTATGCACCCTATATCAAATAGTTCATTAAAAAATTTATTTGAGGCAGTATATCAAAAACACTATTGGAAATTTATTTGAGGCATTATATCAAAAACACTATTTCTATCATACTCCGTCAAAAACACTATTGGAAATTTATTTGAGGCATTATATCAAATAGTTCATTAACAAATTTATTTGAGACATCATATCAAACAATTCATGATATAAAGTTTAGGGTGCATACAATGGAAACTCGGATAAAATTCTTCATATTTTTCCTTTGAGTCTTATGAAATTACTCCAAAAATGGTTGGTGAACTAAATGTATGAATCAAAGAATAAATTTAGAGGAAAGAAATTAGATTATTTGAATGAAATGTATAATAAAATAGTTCTATTAGGATTAGAAGGAATGAAGGTATTATTAAATTTTCCATTTTACAACTCAAAAGAGAATAAAGAAAAGGGTGTTCCTTGTTTGTTGTTAATTTTTATTTAGTAAAAGTGAATGAGAACCATTCAAATGAAAATAAACCTCCATTACAAAAGTATTAGGATGTCTAAATCCTAGAATGAACTCCTCATGTTTCCTCCTAAATGGGTGTTTTATTTTTTAATAGAGTTCATGCATGAATTAGCCCCTATATCTAGAGATCCCTATAAAACAAACACTTCATATTTGCATGAATTAAAGGATTGAACCTAAATGACATTTTAAAGAAAGGATTTATATGTTCTAGTGTCTTGTCATGGGATGCTCCAACTATTTTTATGAAAAAGAAAGATAAGACACTTTTCCAAGTTGTCTTGATTATGTATGTTCAATAAATAAAAAATTAACATTAATATCCACCACCTAAAATAGATGACTTATTTTACTAATTGAGAGGGGTGGCCATATTTTAAAAAATAGGTCTAATATTCAATTACAATTAGAAAAGAATAAAGGAGGAATACATTCATAAAACTACATTTAGAACTAGGTATAGGACATCAAAATTATATGTTTGAGGCAATGCATATAAGACACCCATATATAAAATAGTACAAAAGAAAGAGAAAAAATGTAAAGAATGTGTGCTTGTAATCTATACTTGAGAGCATTAAAATTTTGAAATTAAACATAAAGAATAATAGGATTTATAAATTAAATACATGAGGCTATTATATAATGTCAAAAAAGACTATTTTAAAGTTTAAATGAATGATATTTTAATTTTAGGGTACTATCAAGAATTTAGTGAATTAGAAATAGAAATTTTGAAAGGGCCCTGTTCCCTTTTATGCAAAGACCAAAGTAGAAAGAGACAAAAATGGATCAATCATATTGGCATGGAACAAACAAATAGAAAAATAGGTTGTGGGGTTAGAAAAGGCCAACATCCAATGAAATACTCACCAATAGTGGCAATGTATCTAATAAATAGGGTCATTTTCCCAAAAACATTAGTAGATCTATCATTTCACAACTTGAATCCAAAATTCTTCAAGGAACTATATCTTATTGTAAACCTTATCCTTTTCCATGAATGAACCTAGTTCCTTTGTAATGGAGTTTCCATCTCTAGTTTCCAAACTTGAGACCAAAGGGAATAAAGGGTTCCTATTATCCTCTGAACTTAAACCTTCTTAATATTTTTAAATTATTGTATTAAAATGCTAAGAGGTGAATGTTGCAATTCAAGAGAATGGTAGAGGCAATGAACTCCAACTAACACATCTATAACATGATTCTTGTCTCTACCAATCTCCTCTAAATTTCTCTTGACAAGACCTTCTAAATTAGTCGTGTCTACAGGAGGACCAACCACCCCTCAATTATGCTCAAAGGGAGCCTCAACAAAATCCTAAGGTAAATAAGGTTCCATCTCATCCTTATGCATTTTATCTAACCTTTTCCTTCCTCTAAAAATCTCTAAACCTATAAAATAGCATAGCTATTCACACATGACAACATGGTGGTTCATTGCAAAAACTTTATAGTACGACATATAGTTGGAAACCCAAATAACCAAATTCAAAATAATTTGAAAGATCTATAAGTTTAAATAGTTTGATGGTAGAAACTTTATACATATAAAAAATATGATAAATGTGTGATTATTTTTCCTTTCCACTCTATAAATTCCTAAGCGTGCTGGCTATATAATTGAGATGATTCACCATAATGTAATGATAAAAAATTTTAGTACAATGAAAGAAATATTTTGAGACATCAAGCTACCATTCTACATAACTCTCATGGAAATAAGAATATTATTTTATTTTAACTAAAGAACTTGTGTGTACTCTATCAAGAAAATTACTAATTAATTTTGAATTATATACTTATAATTTAAAATAAGAGCATCCCTTGTAACATGGAATAGATAGGTTAATTAATGAAATAAAAATATGTTTTATATTAAGAAAAATTTACAAATATATGGAACTCATACATTGAGAAATTGACTAAGATGTAACTATGTATGAGAATTAAGATGCTCGAATAATTTATATACCTTCTTTCAATAATTAACATTAGAAATTAATACTTGGCTCATATTATATACCCACCTCCCAATGGTCTTGGAATGGATGCATTTAGATGGAGAAGGATTTCGAAAGGCTCATGGTACTTGTGGACCCCTCAAAGTCATGATATATAACACCTGAACTTTATTTATGAAATTTGGTCTTTAGTTGTTGGCTTCTAGTATGAATGTTATCTATAATGTGGAATTCTTAGTTGATACTCTCAATCTTCCATTGTTCCAAGTTTCTAGTGTGATTATACAATATGCTCGCCAAGTATTGATTTCTAATGTTAATTATTCAAAGAAGGTTTTGTTTCATAAGAAGAGACCTATGTTGACATATTCCAAGGCATGTTATTATCCACAATGCATGACACTTCTTCACATCTCTACCAAGTTCTAAACAGATACAGATCTGCCATCCATGGAGGAGATTGATGATTTAAAAAGAAAATATCATGCCATTTCAAGTTCTTGAGAAGTCATGTTTGCATTCATGATTTGCAACTTCCATCTTCATCCAAAAAGAAATTTTGTTATCGTTATGTGCCTGATATTAAAAAATAAAAACCTTCATTTGAGCATGATCGCCAACACAAAGGTTAATGAGTGGAAACAAAAGAAAGCTCGGTTAATGGCTTTCAGCATGTTGGTGGAAAATTTGCATCTTTTTGAAAGTGGCTTCCTAGCTTATCAGTCTTATGTTTAGTAAGGTTTTGTAATCTCCACTGTGTTATGTATTCGAGTCACGGGTATATCTAGTATGATGTATTCTTTTGGGTATTTTGGGTGCATAAGAGAATGTGCATATGTACTGATGTATTCAACCAATGTGCTTTTGTAACGTTGTAATCAGACAATTGGTCATTTGTACTAGGACCCCATTGGTCTTTTTGATATTTTGTAAAATTTGTTACTTGGACTGCAACTGGGGATTTTCTTGTTGGTTCTTTCCCGCCAGTATGTCCGCTTGAACCAGCTATATGTAAAATATTATATATAAATAAAATTATAAGTGGTCTCCCACTTTTTCTTAAAAAAAAAAAGTTCTTGTAAATTTCCACATCTTTTTCCTTGACACGGTTGTTATTTCTTAAAATATTTCTTATGATTTTTCATAATGTTGGTCAATACTTTACTGTAAATATTCTATAGTCATGCTCTTAAATGTCATAAGAATATGTCATAAGAGGGTTTCATCTTATAAAGCTATAATGATATTATATGCTCTTAGAACATCTTAGACACCTCCCTTGAAGCATTCAACAAATGACAAATAACTACCAACACAAAGTGAGATGCCTCATTTCCTAATATGAGGACAAAATAATAAATCAAAATATTAGGATGCAAGGTTGACCCACCTTTCCCAATACTTGGCTATGTTTATCATCTATTGAGGAGTGGATCCCAACAACAATTATGCTTAGTGCTTACTACTAATCCAAGGAATACCTATTCATTTTTTCTTTATTGTATGCCTAATGACTCTTCATCTCAAGTTAAATTGTGGGAATGGATTTTTATGCCCTCCCTATGACTAAATGACTACAACAAGGTGAATATGATATGGTGGAAAAAACCAAGATACAAGTTGGTTTAGTTCTCATAAACTCTCTAAAAAATAATTGAATTCCTACATCCTAACTAGAAATACCATGAGGGGTTTAGATCCCATTTTAGACAAAAAATATTCTTATATTGATCACTAGTTCACTTGGACCAACTAAAGAGATGGTGAACTAAGGGAAACTTAGTTGTATTGATAGATTAAAACTTAGTTATCTCTCTGTCCATTGTCCCATCTCCACAAAACACCCTTATTTAAGTAGATTCTGGATGTTGTCATAATAATGGTTTACAATTCCTGAGAGGAACTGATTTTAGCTGAAATCACATATTTTTAGAAAACATAATGATTTAAGCCTTAAAAAGTTCCATTTTAAGGATTCCAATTGAAGATGGTTTGATAAAATCACCTCAGATCAAACCCCCTTGGATAGAACCTCGCTAGTTTTAAACCATACCTATAAATGCGTCTCCTTTACACCTATCAAAATGCTAATAAAAAATCACTTTTGATTTAGCTTTTGGGGGATCAAATGAATTCATTTTAAAAATTTATTCAAATGATTATGGTATCTCTTTTAGAAAGTTTTCATCCAATGAATATAATTTTAATATGTGCCTTTGGTTTCCTTTGTTAAGTGCATTTGTTTTAAGCCTTTTATTAAACATATAGGTTTTCATCAAAAAATGAATTTATTTGTTCTTTCACATGGAAAATAGAAGATTAATAATGTTAATAGAAAAAAAATATGAGTGCACTAGATATTGAAGTCCTTGATCCAACAAAAATTAAATTAAATTTGACATATACAAAAAAAAGTTACATGCTGCTATACTAACAGACTGCGGTCTCCAAATGTAATTAGTTTGACTTTTAAACTTTATTAAGGAAAAAAATATTCAATAAAAAACTATCTAACCAAGTGGAAGCACTAGATATCAGAGTTACAACTAAATTAAAAAGAATTATAATTTTATCCTTCATGAAAAAATTTATGCTATACTGTGCATCACTTTTAAAAATGCTTGCTTTCTCAAAAAATTAATTTCGTGGAGATGGAAAAAGAAGTGAAATATGATTCCAAAATTTTGAAAAAAGTATATTTAGAATCTACATAAAAAATTTCACAAAACTCTAGTTTGCATCATCTTCAAATTCCTCACGGTTTATCCACTATAGGTGCTCGAAAGTGAAGATTTAGCAAAAAATAATACTCTGGTCTAGTTTGGCCAAAAAATTGTAAAACCACTCTCATTATGGGATCACTCCTCTATTAAACCTATCTCTACATATCACCCCAATTCTTTAAACTTTTCTAAACTTATTATTCCTCATACCTACTAATCTATCCTTCAAGCTCAACACTTCCCACCTCAATCAAATTGATCACCTTGCTTCCCCTAATATCCCCTTTTTGGTTGATGTTCCTAGACCCCATCAAAATGGTAAGTGGATACAATTGTGGAATGATGATTAAATCTATTGCACTACCTTACTATGATCTTACAATAAGAATATGGCTAGAAAGAGATCTTAGAATGGAGAAAAAAAACTTGTTTTGGCTTTAGCACTTACTAATAACTTTTCTACAATGAGTGGTTGCTTCCTGCTGAAATAAAACTTAGAAGATTTGAACTTAGTTGTGGTAGAGGATCTCAATTAAGAGATAGGCTACATTGGATGAAAGGATATAAGGGATACAAATTATTTTTTAGTTATCTCGAACATATTTACATTCTCAAGAGTGGATAATATCTATCATTGATCAAGAGAGGTAGTTCCATGACAACTCTAATGATATTAAATCCATTTTCCTCCAACATTACAAATAATTTTTAATTGATCTAGTTGAAGGAGATCCACGCCAAGATATAGTTGAGGAATTGATTGGCACTTGCATACCCAAAATAATTGGTCTAAAAAAATAGGCACATTTAGATAATTTATTCACCCTTGAGGAGGTTGATATTTCCTTGAAGGATTTGAATACTCAAAAAGTCTTGGAATAGATGGTTTAGCTACACAATTCCTTAAAATAATATGTCCATTCATCAAGGAGGACTCTATGAGGTATAAAAAGTAGCTTTATCAAAGGGATCCATCATTTAAATTCTATTAATCAAGGGTTGATAAATTAATTCCTAAAGGAAAAATATTTTTTTTAATCTGAGGGTGGATACTAGTTACTCTTCTTAATACCTCCTACAAGACTGCAACTAAATCCATAGCTAAAATAATTGAAGAAATGACACAAGAAATTGTAAGACTAGAAAAAACTATATTTATAAGAGGGAGATTTAAATTATAAAACTTGAATCTTTTTAAGGTATCTCATTAGATTCTACTTACTCTAACTTAAATTTAAAAAACAACATTAAAATACACAAAACAAATTTCAAAGACATAATAAATTATTACAATATTATTTAAAAATCTAATTGTAATGAACATGTTATATAGTAATAAATATTCAAATTTTAAATCTATGAAAATATATATAACCAAATGATCCTTAGTTTTCATATATAATTTGTGATGAGAATGTTGAATATTATAATTTTTTAGGCCAATCTTTAGGCACTAATTCACCATTGTTAAAATGATCCTTAGTTTATTCATTGTTTTTTTTATGATTATAATTTTTTTCAATTTCTATTAAACCAAACTCAAAATAATGGTATAGATTAAGATTCTTATCTTTATCATAATTAGAAGTTGTATAAATTGTTAAATTGTATATTTTTTACCATATATAAAATGTATGGTTGGATTAGTGAGATATTTATAACAAGTATGCAATATATTTAATCATATAATTATTTTTGTAATAGAGATGAATAATTAAATAAATGCTATAACAATATATAAGAGTTAGATAAAAGAATTAAAATTAAATATATTAATAACAAATAATGATACTATTATTGAGGGTGTAGATGGTGAAATATGCATTTGCTCAAAACAAACAACACATATTAGCCTATTAGTTTAAAACAAAGCAAATAACAACATCCATATGAAATGGTACATCAATGTTTTCAAATGCAAACAAATGATAAATGCAAGCTAAATGAGCACATGAAAAACATGAAATAGGTCATCTCATATTGGATTGGTGCTTCTATGGAAAGAAGCCCTTTCCCAATCCTTGATCAAGCTAAGCTAAATGATGAAATTGCTATGAATGTGATATGAAGATGGTGTGGGCAAAATCAGTTCTCAAGGAGAGTGACTTTGCAAGAGATTGTCAAGGATTTGCTTGAGGATGAAGCCTCTATTTAAAGATTTTCAAATGCTAAGAGTGCCAAACATGGAGGATGTGGGACTAAGATTGGACAAATGAGAGGAAGACACTTGTCAAGTGGTGAGTGGTTGATGCATGTGCAAGATTTGGGAAATGTGCCCAAGAGGGGGAAATTTGAATTTGAATTTGTGATATAAATTTTGAGAGGGGGACAAGAAAATGAGCAGTAAATGCAATGTTGGAGGGACAAATCAACTTGTCATATTTTTCAAACTTGAGGGGATATTCCCCCATAAATGCTATGTTGAGTGAAAAATGATGATTTTAATAAATCAATAAATTGATTTATTTGTGCAAGTGGTATAATCTAGAGAATGCAAGTGGGTAAGATTAGCATTTAATCATGGTTAGATTAAATTAATGATGATTAGGTTAGCTTAATGGTGCTTAGATGATTTTGACTTTTAGGACTTAAATATTTGATTTATTTAAATCAGAAAAGGATGGAAATGACCTTTGAGATTTTAATTAAATAAAGTTTGATTTATTTAATTAAAGGATGATGTGAGCCTTTGATTTATTTAAATGCATAACCTTAAGACTAAAGACCTAACTTTCCTAGCGAATGGATTTGTTGTGTTTGATTTATTCAATGAGCGGATGACTATGCATAATGCTAATTTTGCATGTCTATAGAGGGTAATATAAAGGGGGGTCGTCATACTAAAATAAGTTGCAAATAAAATCACCCGAGTAAGAAAAGTATTTTATTGATAATCTTATTAGGGATGCTAAGATGGTAATAAAAGTTTTGAAAGCAATGATGAGCTGACAAATAATAGTGTTTATGTGCTATGTAAACATGATATCACTATCACATTAACATTTCTATTATGAGTAAAGTTTAATATTATTTGTGAGTAATAAAATTCATAGAATGTTTGTATTAATTGTAGAGGGAGCCTTAATATGATCGAGTATTGTTAATACTCTTATCAATATTCATATCGATAGTTACCTTAATACTAATGTTAGCATACTTAACCTTATTAATGCTCATCGATAATTGGATAGCATTTTTGGCAAAACCTTTTATAGATGTTGAAATATGAGAGGAAAATAAATAAATAAATGCAAAACATATAGTTATTCATGTTGTTATTACCATCAAAATTTACATATTTAGTACTTTAAATGCCATCATTGGGTCATGAGGAACTATCCTAATAATCATAATACCATATTGACCTTACTGTCAACAAGAAATAGAAGTAGGAACAACTCATTGTGGGTTACAATGACATAACCATTATAATGAGAATATTATTAGTGTAACCATTAAATTGTGATACTTGCAAATTTAATAATTAAAGTATAGTTAATAGTGAGAGATGCATTAATAATAGTATCGCATTAGCAAGTTAAACCAACAAATTAATTAAAGAAAGGATGTTAATTCTATTGGAGATGGTTATTTTTGCATCATAAACGCTTAAAGCATTAATTAGCGTAATTAAAGGATTCAAAAAAAAAAATTATTGGATTTTTCTCGTGAAAAATTATGGGCATAACAATTATATATTTTTTAACATATATAAAATGTATGGTTGGATTAGTGAGATATTTATAACAAGTATGCAATATGAATTCAAACTTTATTAGATTTGATTCTTAATAAATTACTTTTAATGATTCAATTTATAGCTTTATGCAATCTATAAGTTTAAATAGTTTAATGGTATCTAAACTTTATAGATATAAAAATATGATAAATGTCTCATTATTTTGCTTTCCAATCTATAATTTTTTTATGTTCTTGGCTATATAATTGAGATGATTCACTCATTATGTAATGATAAAATTCATCCTCATATGTAGGATTTTATATTATCTTCCATTAAATTCATCCTCTTTATGAGATTCTTATGGAATATTGATATTCTAGTGTGAATTCTTAATTTTAGACATATCTTAACTAGATAAATTTAGGTTCAATGAAGGCAATAGAACTTTTTTTCACTTACATAGTCCTATCCTGAAGTTCATTTTATGTTAACAACTATTAAATTAGATATTTTTATCCCCAATTATTTTCAAATAATTTTACACTAATCTTTGTTTTCTTATTCTTTCTTTCATTGTTTCATTTAAAGTTTGAACCATTTAAGGATGCTATGTTATAGATTATAGTTGTCTTCCAATTATTTTTAAATTGTTAATGGTATGAAAATATTATTGATGAGTAGATGATTTTTCTTTTTATTCAAGGGGTAAACGCTTTTGACCGGAGCTATGAACCGGAATACAACCATTCAGCAATACCACCCGAATGGGGTTTGAACCTTGGTGGCAAGAACAACAATGCCACTTTTAAACCATTACACCATGCCAATACCGGCTTGATGAGTAGATGAATTATTAGAACTGTTTTAGATAAATATATTCTCTATATCTAGATATATTATTTACCAAGATCTCATTGCTTCTTTAGGTGTACATACATATACAACATGGAAAATGAAGATGTTCCACCTGCAAAAAATTTGTTTGGAAATACAACTAATGAGATTAAAAAATTGAGAGATTCATTAGCACAGGGTGCAAACCTGGGGATATATAGTGAACCATGCATGTTAATATTGCATAGTCTAGAAAAACTAAAAGATGAACTTGAGAGGACTAGTGCATATTCTCGAGATAGAGTAGATGTTATTCTCGCATGTGGGAATAAGTACATGGTGACATTCCCCTTAAACAAATAGATGATAGTGTCACCAAAGAAATGATAAAATCCACTTTTTTTCCATTTTATCAAAATGTGTGTAAGATTAGGGGATACCAAGTCACTAGATGTGTCGATCATGCTATGGCCTCATTGATCTACCCATGATTTCTCGTAGCACATGGTCTATACCCAAACAATGACTAGATTCCATTGTATTTTGTTCAACAATTGTATGATGAGATCCATTTGGGCCTCAAAGTTAACTACCTGGACATTCCACCATATGCTGGTTAGGGGCGTGGCAGGATTGTTGATAGGCCCACCTATCGTCGAGCAGATAGACCACCCCCACTGTTTAGGGTATTGGTTGGTGAGAGGTCTCCTACTCTCACCCCAGCTCTAGCCCCCATAGCAGATGAGGTTTTCATTGCTTCCCAAAAGGAAGCAATTGACACTGTAGGTGACATTGCAACTACCACCACTAGGATATATGATGATCGTGTAGGTCAGTATTTGATGTCCAGACATTCCCAATCCATGCCATTTTCAGCACAGTGGACCACCATGGATCCTTTTATAGTGGTCGACATCCCTACTCCTACACAGCTTGATGCACTTACAGGAGATATGGCATGCATGACTCTGCATTGTTTGGCTAAGGACCTGTTGGAGGCATATGCCCACATTGCATCAAACAATGGGATTGGTATAGAGCATATTAGAGATAATTTGAGATGCAGAGGTCGTTCAGTTCTAGGATCCCATCACTCTCAGTCGAGCACTAGTGTGCATCAGGATCCACCTATAGTTCATTTGGTAGTTGCATAGACTATGGGCTTTACTGATATGTTGATTGGTTCTGGTTCATCATTGCCAATGCCATCTCACCTTCATAGTCCTCTACATTCATCATTTTTGGCACGACATGGGATAGATCAGATGGATGCATATGTTGATTCATCGCTTGACCGTTTGGTGGATATGGTGGAGGCAACCGTTTCAGAGGACTTAGGTCATCTGATATTAGATGATGTGCATGTATGTGTGCATGTGCATGTTTCAATTATTTTTTCATTATTTTTAAACTTTTTTTTTTAACTAGATATTCATGTAAGTTGATATATATATGTATATATATTGTTATAGGTGGACATACCTCATATCACTCCTAGCCTTGGTCCAGATCGTGTGCATGATCAATGTAACTCTGTGGATGAATCTACTTCCAATGGACATGTGATTTTTACATTTTTATATAATCACACATGTATATGTACATGCAATATTTATGTATGCATAGATCTAGATTGATATTTAAAAATACAAGTTCATTTAAAAATAACTTTCATAAAATTTATTTAATATAAAGTATATGTATTTAACACATCCTATACACAATTTTATTTGCAGGGCTCAACACATCCATCAGAGCAGAACCATTCTCATTCAGATGGCCATTTGACTAGGAGTAGACATTCATATTAGGCCATGCACACTAGATTTATGATCTTTACCACATGTACTTGCTTATATGATGATCTTTAGTATTTGAGATTTGATTACCTCTAACTTAAATTTGCTTATATGATATACATACATTTGCTTATTTGTTGATCTTTAGTATTCAACATTTGATGATCTTTAATTTACATTTTTCTTATATGATATGTATATATATATCTAGTTAATAATCTTTAGAGACATTTCTATTTTTTTTAGATTTTTTTTGTGTAAATTTGGTGTACAAGAGATGTTTTTGCAGTCATAGCAGAGCCTGGAAACATCGAAGGTGTTAGCTATTATTTATTGCATTGCACAGAAGAGAGGAATAAGCTAACAGAACCTGAAACAAGTGATGGAATGTCATTTCCCACAG
>VDFB02163024.1:0-42946 GCA_007258455.2 Sequoia sempervirens
TATATATATATATATACATATATACATGTATATACACACACACACATTTATATATATATATATTCACATGTATGTATATATACATGTACATGTACATGCACATATTTATTATAAAAGAGATAAAACTATATAGTTCAGACATAGCCATAAAAGAAGTTATTTTCATACAAAAAATGAAAAATGCATAATTAATTTTATATAAATAATGAGATTTATCCTTTCTCATAAAAACGAAGATTGATCCATAATAATTATTCACACAACCTGAGATTTAACATAATGAAAATTTTGTAAAAACTTGGTAAAACACTATCCTTTTTTACTCTTTTCTTGCTCTTCTCTCCCTTTTACCGTTCTACTTCTACTTTGCCCAAATCCCCCAACTCTACTTTCTTGTTTCAATTTTTGTTTGCAGATTGAAAATTAATAATAAATGTCCTGTTCTTCTGAAAATGAGAGATTATTCTCTTTTTATTACTTTCTTTATTTTTTTCTATATTTGTTTTGCTTTGTTTTTTTAATTTTTTTTTCTACTGCTTTCTTTCACATTGTTTTGCTTTCAAACATCTTGCTTTCCTTTCAATGATTTATTTTAAATCCATCCAATAAAACTAATTTTTTAATAGCAAACATGATTTATTAGCCATGCATCACAATTGTCTATAAATAAATAAATAATAATAATTTATTCTTCAAATAAAATCAAGAAATAAAATAAATTAAAACTATTTTTTCTATTTTCTATGTGCATTTAAGTTTACCACCAATTAATTAAATAAACAACTATAAAGTAAGAAGCAATATAATATGATTAATTAAATGAAATTATAATACAACTATATATGATTACTAAGTGTTTGTGTGTGCGAGAGAGACTATTCCATCTTAACCCTGCTAGGTAGCTAGTCTCCTCTACCTTAACCACACCCTTGGTCTTCGATAACCCATAACTCATGAAAACTTAGGCACCCATTAATAGGTCAATGTCCAAAAATAAATTGAAGCAATAAAATTTATCATTCCAAAATAACATTTCCTATATTGCATCTTTTTGAAATAAAACCATATTCACTACATTTCATCTTTTCCAAAATAAAATAATCATTTACTTATTTCATCTTTCAAAATAACATAATATTTATTCTACCACACACAATTATCCATGAATCAGTTCCACATAAAGTAAATTCAGATAGCATTAAAGTCTGAGACGTGACATTATAGAACCTCTGAACACCTCCAATCATCATATCCAAACCACACAAAAATATCTTCAACCATGAAGAAATGCAGAGTAGAACACTGAACACCACTCTATCACATTGAAGTCTCTTTTATTCAATTTTTTTCAAAAGCACTTGGAAACTTAGTGAACTAACTACATCAACAACACAACTAACATCTTTGCAACATCTATAACACCTCTCATCAATTGTAGCACATCCAACTATCTCTCCAAGTACAACTCCTACAACTATTTTGAAGTAAGACAACAATGACAACACCAACATTGTGTTGACATCAATAACGACAACTCCAGGCTTCCAACAACTCCAATGCTAGGGGTTGACATTATCAACACCAATAGTATTCCAACACTCTCTTCATACAAGGGGTTGACATAAATGACAACACCCAAACAACTCAAGCTTCCAACAAATGATGTAATGGTGATGAAATATGACATCACAGGGGGATGACACATGAAACTTTCAAAGTGAACTTAACATATGTTCAAATGTTAAGGATCGGGTTCAAAAAAGCTTTAGACCTCTCAGACAATAGTTCAAAATGGCTTGATAAAAGGGTAGATGTGGAAAAATCCAAGTGAGTCAAATAAGTCACTTCCATTCGATGCAATTCAAATGGAGGCTAGAATTCTACAAAGGCCTTTCTATGGAAAAAAAAAAGTGAAATGGATAAATGTTGAGAAAATACAATTGGGTTCTAATATGCTATGGACTTCTGTAAATATTCAATTTTAATTTTTGAATGGTTAGGTGTAGGGAAAAACAAGTGAACCAGATGTTCACTAAATTGAAAGGGGAAGTACAAATAGGCATAAAGATTTCACAAAATCTTAACGATACAAAAAAATTAAAGGGAATTAGACATGCAAGAAAAAACAATTGAACTAGGATCAATAACTTTTGAAAGGGAGGTTCACTTGGTAGTCGAGTTCTTGCAAAAGGAAGACTTAGATTATTTCCTTCATTTTTCTTCCTGTGTAGGGATTTCTAACTAGATGAGACCTTGCAAGGAAATAAAAGTGAAGTAGACCTAGTCTAGTTGGACAAGTAAAACCTGCAAACCAAAATCTTGTTGGTTTCAACTCATTTTAACAAACTTTTTGATCATTTCCTAACCCTCTTGAGAAATACTTTAACATGGGGACCCAACTTAGAATATTTTTTAGACTAGTTATCAACAATGGGTAGGATAGGGTCCAATGCACACTTACATAGTAGAAAAAGGAAAAAATGAGACACATTAAATGAGGTTTCAACACTAACTATCTTTGAGTAACAAGAACACTAGGCAACCAAAAATAACAATTAGAACTAACTCATAGTTCACCATGGAAATATAGGAATCATGGTTGCACAAACATAATAATATATACACAACGTGACAACACTTGCAACCAATGACATAGAGGCATTGAAATTTTAATGGTATGGATGAAAGTAAAACTCAAAAGTATAATTATAGGTTTTCCTTGCATGAAGACCCATAGCACATGGTCATAAATGAACTATTGCAATCACTTGCCTCTATCAAAGATAAGCTTGCTAAATGATATAATATTCCTTAAGCACATTTTTCTTTTATGTTCGAGTTGCAACATGCATTGTTCCTTGCATGCATGCACCTATAAATTATAGGTAATGCTTTCATCATTATGTTGGAGGTGGATATGACTGTCATCAAAGCATGGAAACCACAAATAGATATGACAACAAACATCTATAAGATCCTCATGGGCATGAAGCACAATGAAACCTACACATAAAATAATAAAGGGGAAATGACTTCTTGAGTATCAAGTTGAAAGACATCATGTGCGAGTGAAACCTCAAGCTAGGTTAAATCAAGTAAGTTCTCTAGTTCTTTTAAATATTCCAACCCAATCGCAACATAAATGCTAACATACTCATCCATGATTGAATCAAAAGCCTGATTCAAATCTAGTTCGTCATAGCATATAATTGAAAAATTTGGAGCACTTCAAGTGAAGACTTACAATCTTCAAGTTGCTCCTCTATATCATATCCTTCACTATAACTTGTTGTATACAAACTATTGTTAAGAAAATTATTAATGAGTTGTTCTTCTTCATTTATTTGTGAACCAACAACTTGACTTACTTGAGAAAACACAACCTCAACATTATCATGATCAACTAGTGAGCTAAAAAATGCATCCTCAACATAATCTTTATCAACAAAAGAAGATTGATCTAAACCTAGTTTCAAAAATTGGTCCATATCAAGAATTTCATGGTTGGAAACAATTGGCTCTTGCATACATTTGTATTCATCCTTCCCACATGTAACAAGGAAAGCTTGAATTTCATCAAACTCTTGAATAATAGGCAACCAACATACACCACCTTCACACATGCTAAAGCATTATTCATCAACACAAAAATAAGCATTATGAGACACTTCATGTGATATGCATAGTTTAGGAACAAAACTAGAGGGAAAATGGGAAGATAACACATAATTCAAAGAACCAGAAGAATCCACTTTAGCACCAATGCCTTGAAGTACTCTCCATCCAAATGGTTTAGTAAGTAATAAACCATGAAAAACTTGAACCAAAATGTTAGGACTATTCACCTTAGCTTAATCAACAATCACACATGCATATTGTTGTTGTTTCAAATGTGTTTCATGATTATAATTTTTAGCCTCAATTGCAACAATAAGAGTGATAATAGTTCTTATGAGAATATTATTAAAATGTCATTCTTAATAGATTTAGCCGCACGAGGATTCAAATAAGGCATTCTCCATAAGGGAATGCGAGGATGAGGATGAGATCTTGCCAGTACCGAACTTAAAAATAACAAGCACTCAAATATTAAAATGAGTCAACAAACAAAACCTTAAGAGGAAAAAAGAAGGATAAGTAGGGTGGGTGAAAACAAAATCACACAATAAGCTGCGAAGCCCTAAAGGAAAGTATAGATAAGGAGCACAAATAAAATACATTCCTAATGACATTTGAAGTAAGATGACATAATTAGCAAAAGTTGAAATGAAAACCCTAATGGAACAAGGAAAAATCTCAAGGTCAAACCTTAGGAGGTGTAATCTAGTATATGCGTTCATCAAAATGTAAGGGGGAGAAAAAATCTACATCAAATTATCTAGGCTAATTAAATAAATGCAATCAATTAGCAATTATAACCTTAATAAAATGACTAGGGATTGAAAATTATAAATGCTAAATTAAACATGCAAAATAAGTAAATAAATAAAATGTGATACATAGCTCAAAACATGATGGTGCATATCTACCATTTGACATGTTAGGAAATGATTGACTAATGTTATGTAATTTTAGGGTTAGTTGAAATAAATGTCTCAAATTCTATAAACTAATAGTTTTTTGCTTTGGATCACCTAAGTAGGTGTGGACCTAACCTTTGTAATTGTAGATCTCTCCTTATGAGTGGTCTTGAATTAAAAACTTGGAAATATGATTTGAAAAAAGCTAGAATATTGAAATTTTCTTTTTCTCAATTTTGTTGTTTATATGTGCAGTAGGATAAGTAGTGTTTATAAACACATCTAGGAAATTTGTTGGATCACAAGGATCAAATTATCCTTAGTTAGACCCTTAACATGCTTTCTGGCTCTATTAGAAAGATTGGAGACAACAATTGAGCATTCAACAAACCTAAGATGATGTGTTTTTATATAATTATCTTATAATGCTTTAGATCCTTTTTATTATCCTTGCAAATTGAACTCTAGATGTGCTAAATAATAATGCCCTAGGTTATTAGGTTATTTTCAAATGAATGAGTGAGGGTCTTTAAATATAATAACCAAACACACAAACCAACATAATGTGTGCTAAGTTAGCTTAGAATGAATAGTGAAGTGGTGTGTGAGGTGTGATTTTACATTTTAAATTTAATAATTCTAAATTTAGATTTGTACGTAAAAAATAACCAAAGTCAAATTTCTAGATACAAATTTAACCTAAAATGATATAAAATAAATCTAAAATTGAAAACAAATCTCTAAAATTTATAATAAAAAAGACTAAGATATATAATATTGTAAACTAAACTTACACAAGAATATACTATTCATACATTTTTATTACATTTAAAACATTCTAATCAAAACAACTCAAATCAAAACAAGTGCCACATAGTGGCTAGTACTTGCCTCAATAGTATTGAAATTATTGCTTTTTAGATTTGATAAAAATTAAATGTAAGTTTAGTTAATTAGCCGATAGGCTTCTTATTGTGGACTTGCCAGTCCACAAGCAACTAATAAACCTGTCTCACACATCCATAAACCATTTTTGATTGCCGATAAACTGTTTTCAGATTGCCACCGATGGTCTTGACTAATTGCTTCGCGTCTGGAAACAAATCTCAACAGGATAGACATTGCGTCAAATCAAATCAAATCGGATTTTTGGACTTCATTTCAAATTGTATTTTTGTCAGAACAGTCTTACACCATCATATTTGTCTCCCGGAAAACAAGTCTCAATACGAAATGCATTGAAAGATAAAATCTATAAAATCTTGCACTAAATGCATATAAATCTGTCGGGTCGAACTAAATCACTGGTCATCATGAGAATTGGTAGATTTGATTCACTGATAGCTACGATTTCTTCTTCATTCTCCCCATTAATCTCATCGACATCATTGACAACACGACACAATTTGTGCAGAATCTTGAGCTAAATTGCCTGCCATGGTGTCTTCTCCTAGAGTCGGGCCAAATGGGAGCAGAGCTGGGCGAAACAAGAAGTGGGTCTACGTTTGGGAAGGCAGATTTAGCACATGAATTCACCTTTACCATTTGAAAACCAAGCACTGAAAATGGAGGGGAATGCTACACCTTCATCAATGGAGTCCACACCATCTTGGTGTTCAATAATGATACCACCAGCCCTTCCAGATCACGCATAGAAATGATTTACAAAATCAGGGTATGGAAATTTTCGTAAATTTATTTAGATGACACACTCTAATTTAACAGTCCAAATCCTGGGACTGGAAGCCACACTTTCTATTGTGGGGTTAATCTACATAACAATGAGAGTCAATGTTATGGCACCGACAAGCTGTAGGGAGATTGGTTTTGGTTTGTCTCATTTAAAAACATTTCTACTATGGCAGGGTTTCGTAAAATATTCTTGCAAACACTTTCCAATTTTTTCTCATTAGCATTATTGACAGCATGACACAATTTGTGCAAAAACTTTGGTCGCCACTGCAAATAAATAATGCTGAGTTCCATTCTATCCTGCAGTAGAAAAGCGAGGTCAACAGTGAAGTGGTAGGGAGGGGATCGCGCCTCCTTCTAGCCATCCGTTGACCCCCACATCTTGATTTCTTGAGCCAGTGCCCCCCAGGAAATGGCGCCTTCTTGTATTGTATCTCCAGGCGAAGCTCCCGAATATTCGGTCCAATCGCGTGTCCGACATGCCTCCCTTACAGGGCTTCGTTTGAGGTGAGCGAGATGCCTCTAAAACCAGAAACACAGCTGCTGCGCAACAAATCGCTTTAGACCGTGAGGTAAGTCACTTGCCATGGTTTCAGTGGGTTTTATTTCTGGGAATCTGTAAGCGACCGAATCCTTTTGTTTTGTTTCTATTTTAGAAATTCACAGATCATCGCTTAGAGTGAGCCGAAGCATAAGACTTGTTTGTATGACATGACTCAAAAATGGTGTTTTTACTGGGTGTGGAAGCCGAGTCGCATATAAATCTTAGGTCTTCGGCAAAGTACCCACTTTTCTTTTTATTTATTCACATATGTATTTATATGGGTGCTTAAGAAAAAAGACCTTTCTGGCTTTTTGAGAAACTTCGCAATTTCATACATGTATCAGATATGGGTTTTAATCAAATGGCCTTACTAGAATATTTAGCAAGGCACCCACTTACTTTTTTGCACTTGCATCAAACATGGATTCTTAACTTAGACCAAAATGGCATGTACTTAAAATTTGGTGGGTTCGTAATTCGTTTTTCTTTTCATGACTGATGATTTGTCACGATCACACTTCCCAAATAACAGGGATGAGAAATCACAATTGCTTTTGGGTATAAGGCGTGCAAATAGGCAACAAGCAGCTATAGCATCCTTTGTCCTATCTAGTGATAGTATGCATATTGGAGTCTTGGCTGTAAAAACTCATGCTGCTTAAAACCATAGCCTGTTATAGTTTTCTACAATCCCAGATTAGTTTGATTTTTTCTTGCCATTTCATTGCCCTTTATGGATCAGTTATTTTTAGTGGTAATTTCATGAAAATTAATTTGAAAATTTTGTTTTATTGTTTACCCTTAACAGTTCGGAGTGGCATCCTATTTGTGGAAAAATTAGAATCCTTAGTCAGCATATTTGCATTACAGTGAAAAAAGAGATTAGCTATAAAACAATTAATCTTCCAGTCACCTTGAATTCAGATTCCACCACATGCTACATATAATTAGAAACCCACTGCTGTGTAATGCAAGAGAGAGAAGAAGAGAAACACGGTTTTCTCCAGACGATGTGGTTATCAAGCACAAAATAGACAACCATGTAAACAAACACAGAATAGACAACTTGTTAATTACCTTTAGTTGCAGCTATATTTTTTGATTTCCACGTTTTATGCCTTGTCTACTACTTTGTCCACCTGTCAGCCATTGTAGAACTTTTCCACATGCAAATGCATCGATAGAAGTGTAAGAAATATAGGGTTTGCAGATTTTCTGGTCAAGATACACAGCAGAAGATCCAGGATGCAGAAAGAAAAATAAACATAGGTTTTTTTTGCGTTTTCTGGGGTTCACGTCTCTTCGCTAGCTATCTGTGGGTCCCATAGGCTGCTTGGCCTCATGGACGTGATTAAAAACATTCATTCATTCAAACTATAAAGATTGTTTAATTATGTTAGAAGTATTAGCATCAGTGCAAGTTTATGAAATGTGAAAATTTAAAAGTTATAGTTTTTTTTTATATTAGATCTTGATGGTCGTTCACGTCCTTAAGCTAGAAGCTTTTATTAGACTAAAGTGTAAGGACTTGCAATTTCAAAGAGTGAAGTTCAATACCTGTCTGTCTCTTATTTACCATTAAATCGGCTCAAAAACCTCACAAGTGGCTTTTAAATTGTTCAAACGAAGATTTCGACAAAGGATGACATCAAGTCTTAAAACCCTTGAGAGTTTAATTGTTTACAACTCTCTTTCCACGTCCTTAGACATTCAGGGTTGAATGATTCTATAGATCATGAAAATCCTTTCCAACTAAATCAATCAAATTTGAATTTCTATGCCCAACTAAAAATTGAAATCATTCTAGGCTAATCTGCACATTGGAATGATCGATACCCACTTCTAATCAATCCCTCTATTTTGACATAGGTGGCCAAATAAATGTCTGTCCTATCAAATTCCATATTGTTTCTCTATGTCGATCCTCAACTCTTCGGAATATTCTAAATCATATGGAACAATGGGTGAAAAATGGTTGTTCTTCATATACACGTCTGTTAAAAAAAGAAGGGGAGACAAGTTCCTTTACTAACCTATTTTTTATTGATTCCCTTCAAATCAAACATTAATACTGTAAGTCTACAACGTTTATAGTATGAATAACAAATTTAGTGTTCGTACCATCTTGAATGCTAGATTGGGCCACTGTAACTGCTGGAGCTATTTTGCATCACCTGGAGTCTATAACATGTCATATTTGTGGCTGTAAAATACAATTTGGGAGTGTGCCAACAACCAAAGTCCATCCACCATACATGCCATTACCGGCCACCATTTTTCTGGGCAGTATATATTGCTGGTCGCTACTGCTGCATCACTTTTGTTGGAGGATCCATTGGGGGAAGGGTGCCACACCAGTTGGTGAGAGTTTGACACATAGGACAACATTATTGCTGCCATTGCACCTGTTCAAACCTTTTGCCTACTACTAGGGAAACCAGATTTGAACCATATGGTTGTCCATACAGGAGATATAGTAAGGCAATTTCATCATTGTGGAAGTTGAATATATGCTGCTATGACCTCCATCTGCCCCATTCAAAAGTTAGATCAGAACTATATCATCTCTATATTTTTTTAATTGTGAATCCAGCTGATAAATTTTGAATATTGCATGAAAACAGCAGTATAATGACTACAAATAGAATTAAGTGACAAATCTGAATTTGTATGGTGCTATCGCATACAATGTAAGTTCATTTCTCTACAAATAGTTTTTTCTCCTCCATCTTATACCTTGACTTTTCTCTTCTTAATGATGGATCATCTTGTGTGATCCGAAATGTTGATGTTAGAAAAATGCCAAAAAAATTTATGTGTCTATTTATATTGTACAATGCATCAATGTATACAAATATGTTTTTACGTAACCGATTATATATTATTACAGTTCATTTATGTTTTTCCTTTTGTTTCCTATCGGCGTCTCCCTTGAACCTTCTATAGGTGCAAGTGCTAGTTATAGTGTTTTAGTATTGTTGATTAGTTATTTTAATGACCTAATCTAACCCTAATTCATACCCTAACTCTAATTCTATCCCTAACCCTAACCCTAACCCTATCCCTAACTCTAACCTTAACAATAAATTTTAAACCATTATCTTAATCCTAGATCTATCTCTATCCCTAATTATGATCATAACACTATCCATAACTATAAACCTATTTTTTATCACCAACTTTTAAATAAATAACATATTTAATGTATGTTATATTACGAATTATTATATATTAAATAAATTTTATAAATAAAATAAATATAATATATACTAAAAATGATTGTTAATGTAAAATTGTTATATATTAAAATTATTTATTACAAGTTGTTTATTTTTAATTTGATATATACGTATATTAAAAAATAAAATATATTATATTAAATTATCAGATTTGATTCGTAGTAGACACAAGTGCAACTATATCTCTTCATTCAAATCAATAATTGTTAAATATTAACAAATCAATGATTATAGATGGTATGAATTTTTCAAAGTCCATGAATGATAGAGTAAACACTTCTAGATTAAACTATGTATGTTATTTTGAATTGATGTTTTGAACCACACTAAATGATTCATCATAGGAAGAGGATAATGAAGAATATGATTGTAGAAATGACCTTTAGAAAAGTTAAGTGGTGGGAGAGGGTAGGAATGGAGGAGATCAAAAAATAAAGTAAAAGTGAAAATAGGCGAAAAATGATGAAGACATAATAGAAGAATGAATAATATAGTAATATGATATAACACAAATAAATATATAAAAAAGGTTTAAAGTAAATGTCTTAAACAATGAATAAATAACTCTAATGACCTTACCCTAACCCTAACCCAATGATTCATCATAGGAAGAGGATAATGAAGAATATGATTGTAGAAAAAATCTTAAGAAGAGTTAAGTGGTGGGAGAGGGTGGAGAGGGGGGAGATTGAAAAATGAAGTAAAATTGAAAATAGGCAAAAAATAATGAAGACATAATAGAAGAATGAAAATTATAATAATATGATATAACACAAATAAATGGATCAAAAAAGGTTAAAGGTTAAATGTCTTAAACAGTGAATAATTAACTCTAAGAGAATTATAAAGATGAATTATATAACAAAATGATTGAGAAAGAATTACCAAAATTATTAAAAGAAATGAACGAAGATATAAAGGAAAATATACTAAAACTTAAAACAATAATAATTTAGGGGATGACCCCGCAACGCAGCGGTAAACTGCGAGCCTTCCACATGGGAGGTCTTGGGTTCGAGTTCGCTCGAGCCCGTGTGCTTGACGCAGGATGATTGGAGGACAAATCTAGCAGTGGACGTAATTGGAGCTGGGTGGATACTTGACCGAATGTTATGACTGAGCTGCAGGCGTCAGAGGGTGGCGTGGAGAATCCACAGGCGGAGGTTTGTGGTGAAACGAAGTTCGGCGGAGGAGAACCAGGGTGACGGGAAGAAGATCGGCGAAGGAGAGCCAGGGAGACGAAAGAGGAGAATGAAGGAAGGGAGTGGCAGACAGCGGAAGAAGAACAAAGGAAGGGAGAGGCAGCTGGGAGTGAGGAGAAAGGATGACGGGAGAGAGGAGATCGGGAGAAGATGCAAACGGGTGGAAGGAGAACGGAGGAGGAAGAATGGAGGAAGGGAGCGACAGACGGAGGAAGGGAGTCGAGGAAGAAGGAGAATGGAGGAAGAAAGAACAGAGGAAGGATGGAAGAGGCAGACGGAGGACGAGAGACGAGGAAGGAGGAGGAAGGAAGGAAGAGGCAGATGGAGGACAGAGGACGGAGGAAGAAGAACGAAGGAGGAAGGGAGGAAGAGGCAGATGAAGGAAGGGAGGCGAGAAGAATGGAGAAAGAGAACGGAGGCGGGAAGAATGGAGAAAGGAGGAAAAAAGAGACAACTGCATGAAACCAAAAAAAATTGGGGATGGGGTCCCCCATTGTGACCCCACTGGTTCATAGCTCCCAAAAGCGTTCCGACAAAAAAAAACAATAATAATTTAACCAAAAAAAAAGAAAAAAGATGAGATTATATATAAAATATAAATTAGAAAATTAAATAAATGATTCAATTAAAATAAAAAAAAATAGATGGTTAAAATACAATAGATTATTATATATATATCCTAAATATATATTAATATAAAGAGATAAAATCATAATAATTTATATAGTATATATTAATTTATATTAATATAGATTAAAAGAGAACCTACAAAATAAAATAACCTATCATATATATTAATATAAATGTATTTAATATAAATTAATATATTACCTATACAATGTAGATTAACTTATTTACCTATAAAATATTACCTTCAATAACATAAGATATAAATAGAAATAATATATATAAATTCTACCTTAATATAGGTTATATATAAAAATTAATATTATCTATATTAAAATAGGTTGTATATTATATATAATAAAGACCTAAAATAATATATGTTATCTTATATATCTATATATCATAGGCTACAATTTTTTTGGAGAATTTATTTATATAAATTAATATAAAAATATACATGATAAAAAAATTTATTAATGAAAAGAATAAGAGAACATATAATAATTAAATTATACCATAAAATATTAAAAACATAGATAACAAAGATATTAGTCTAATGGAAAGAATAATGTAATTTTTATTTTATTTTATTATTTTACTAGTTAATTGATTTTTGTGAGATTTAATAAAAAAGTAACAATTATGGGGTTGGGGCCCTAGCTCGGTTGGCTAAATCTTTCCTTTGCAGGAGGGCCATACCCGATTCCTGCAGTCTAAAAAAAAAAAAAAGTAACAATTACATTCTTACAAAAAGTCAAAATAAGTAATATTTATTTTAGAAAGATTTAACGAAATAAATTTATAAAGGAAAAAATGAAAAATCATTCTTTGAAAAAATGTTTAAATGGTCGATAACACACATAACTTTTTAACCAATCATATGCACAAAAGATAATTTTTATAATTTGTAAAGTTAAATATTTTACAAATTGATTTTACAAAATTGAATTTTGTTTTAATTTTTTTAAAATATTGTTTTTGATTGATTGAAAACTAAATTATTAGTAACTAGTTAACTAAAAAAGCCAAACTCATGCCAATGAAGTATTAATAACATATAAATATACACATAAACTTAACCTAAATTCAACTTCCAAAACCAATTAATATAAAAAACCAATATGATCCCAAATTAAAACTATGAAATTTCGACAATTGATAATAAATTATATTCTCATTAATGATCTTAAATTAAAAATTCTTGTTATTTCTACATTAGACCATTGACCTTTTTTTCATTCCGATTTATGTGCCCCAAAACATTTGCAGGTTTGGAAATTTGCACAATTTTACTGAACGACCAACAAAAAACGAAGGGAATTTCTCCACATAAACACCACGGATTGACAAGCCTACTGGGCAGAAACGATAAGCTGTGAAGCCCTGGTGTGCAGCAAAACCCCGTCACGTCAATCAATGGCTTCACACATGAAAAACGAGCAATCTCCGATGTGAAGTGAGCAATAATCTTACTTTGGTTTTAGAAGATGAAAATGGCCGTTCTCATAGCAATAATTTTGTGAGAAGTTAGTTGGGTCATACTCTGAAAGAAGAATAACATGGAGAGAGGCAAAGGCACACTTTATGTGGGGTGTGTTGTGGTTTTGTTGTTGCTGCATACCTCAATATCCGTTTCAGCAGAAGACGACTTGTATTGGAGGAATGAACAAATCAAGGATAGAATAAAGGAGCTACCTGGGCAGCCTTCAAATGTGAACTTTGCCCAATATTCAGGATATGTAACTGTGGAGAAGAAGGCTGGTAGAGCTCTCTTCTACTGGCTTGTTGAAGCGACTGATGATGCCCATTCCAAGCCCCTCTTGTTGTGGTTGAATGGAGGTATGTATCAGTGATTCGTTATCCCTTTTCCATTTTCTTCTTATTCTGAAGATCTAAATATTTGGGCTTGTTTGGAAAAACTTATTAACATACATGATTATTCTAAATGTTTTTTTTTTGTTTCATTTGATCATTCTAGTGATATATCATTATTTTGGTACAGGCCCGGGTTGTTCCTCTGTGGCATATGGGGAAGCTGAAGAGCTTGGGCCTTTTCATATCAATTCTGACGGGAAAACAATTTTTCTCAATCCATATTCATGGAATAAATGTAAGAGATTTGCGAAACTGGTCAGGTTTAAAGTTGGGTTGTGTAATGCCCCCTCTTTTATAAATTAAAAAAAAAAGGAAAAAGAAAAATCTGCAATGTATGCTTTAACAAGAATATATTTTATGTATCTCACATTTGAGCTATCATTTAGTGGCCAATGTCCTGTTCTTGGATTCCCCTGCTGGAGTTGGCTTTTCTTACACCAACACTTCATCAGACATTAAGAAATCTGGAGACAAACAAACGGGTACTACGTTTTGTAATGCCTTTTTTTAATTTTGATTTTGTCCGTCTTTTTTCTAGAACAAACATAAATCGTAATCTTGGAATTGCAGCTGAAGATTCATTCATTTTCCTGACCAACTGGTTGGAAAAGTTTCCTCAGTATAAGAATAGAGACTTCTACATCGCCGGAGAGAGTTATGGAGGTATCAGCGCTTCCTTAACTTGCATATCGACTTTAGTAGTATTTGACTTGTGAACTTGGTTGTATCTTAAGACTCTTTATCATCAGTGAGTTCAGATTCCAGAAACACTTGTATGATGGTATAAATCTCTTTTAAAAGTAGGGTTGTATATAGCAACACGAGTATGCTTATATGAATATTATATAGAGAGCACTCGATCACAGAGCACAGATTTGCATCATATGAAAAGAACTAGACATGAGCAAAAATGTTTTTTTTGCCCTGTTTTAACTACACATAAAGTTTCAATCCTGATATCTTTTTTCTCATTTGTGCTGCATTCCAAGACATTTAATGTTATGCTCTGATTTTAGCTGTAAAATTTATGTTGATTTGATATGGTTGAGCTTGACTTCCACTCACAAATGTTGCAGCCTTTGATTCAACTATTCTGAGATTTAGTGGAAGGATTTGCGCACTTAAGAATGTGAAGTTTCTCTGGACATGAACGTGGAATTTAGATGAGATAACTTTTATTGGAAGCCATATTACGGATATTTTTTAAGCAGAGAAACAGAACCTGACATATTCTTTCTAATGCTATTTTCTTTAGGGCATTATGTTCCTCAACTAGCTCAAGTTATCTACAGACGCAACAAGGCCCTGGCAAATCCAGTTATTAACCTGAAGGGGTATATGGTAAGGTCCTAAGTTGTGCATTTGCATCAAAATAAAATGAGCTCCTTGGAATAGACAACTGACATCTACAGAGCAATCATATAACAGCAAAAGGTTCGTTGGACATTAGAATTATATTTTTTCTTTTAACAGAAAATAAATGACTATTGCAGGTTGGGAACGCACTTACGGATGATTTCCATGACCTTGTTGGGGTTTTTGAGTATATGTGGTCTCATGGGATAATATCTGACAACACCTATCTAAAGCTTAACATTTTCTGTGACTTTTCATCTCCCTTGCATCCATCACTTCTTTGTGAGAAGGCATTAGAACATGCTGAAGCAGAAATGGGACAAATAGACCCGTACAGCATCTACACCCCTCTTTGCTCAAACACTACCGGAAATTCTGGAAAGCAACATATAAAGAAAAACGTAAGTTCCATGGTTACATTGGGAATTCATGTATGCCAACAGATTAGGTTATTAAAGTGCAATGTTGCCCGTATTTCCGTTTGGTATCATCGGGTCCACTTTCTCAAATTAAGCACATTTATAAATAGCTGTGGATTGCAGTTTTATAGTAACTGAACTAGTGATTTATGGAGAAGAAAAACCAAGAGAAGGACTAGCTTAAACCATTTCTCTAACAGCCATTTTGTTGGCAGCCATGGAGGCACCTGTTTGGGGGGTATGATCCTTGCACTGAAAAGTATTCTGAAATTTACTTCAATCTTCCTGGGGTGCAGAAGGCTCTTCATGCCAATGTTACAGGAATTCCTTATAGGTGGACAACTTGCAGGTTTGTATCAATGAAATGATTGCTCTGGCAGAACCTTTCAGTTCTTGAGATCTGTCAGTGAAATATGGTTTGTGATCATTTCCATGGTTCCTGGTTGTCTGCTTTTACATTATTTGTAGAATGGTGTTTTTTAACTTATCTGATCTCTTTTGGCTGCAATATACAGTGATGCAGTCGCTGAAAACTGGAAAGACTCCCCTAGGTCTGTGCTGCCAATTTACCGGGAACTTATAAAAGCTGATTTACGCATTTGGATGTTCAGGTGATCATACAAATTATTCCTTAACATTTACAAAAATAAAGGTACTCATCTCATCCCCACTTTTGTGTTTCTTCGTAATTATAATGTGCTAAGCTGTTTTTGGTGTTTTTAATGTACAGTGGAGATACAGATGCAGTAATTCCGGTAACATCAACCAGATATTCTGTAGATGCACTTAAGCTTCGTACTGTTACTCAATGGCATCCTTGGTATGACAATGGACAGGTGGGTCTCATCTTTCTCTTATTCTTATTTCCACAAAACTTGCAGACCTTTTTAACCCATTGCAATCATAAATAGTAAACTACGAAACTGTATTTCTTACTGTGCAATTATGATAAGGAACATTTACTTCTCGAGTTTTAAATTTTCATTGGAAATTTTAATAGCATCTAGATGAATGATGGTAGTTGTCTTTAATTTTCCAGGTCGGAGGATGGACTCAAGAGTATGAAGGGTTGACATTTGTAACAGTCAGAGGGGCAGGTCATGAGGTACCGCTGCATAAACCTAGAAAAGCCTTTATACTCTTCAAATCCTTCTTAGAGGGTAAGCCAATGCCGGCCTCCCCAGAGCTTGTAGCTGCTTTGTAACCCCCATCAAAACAAGATGCGATAGTAGCATCACTTGGAATAATGAATAGATAGAAAATTTAATAGGCCTCTTCACTTATCTGAAGATGGTTGCAGGTTCCCGTAGCTAACAGACATGTAGAACACCAAATTTGTGTTTATCACTATATTTGCATAATGCAAATTCAGATTCTCCGCGAGCAAGAAATCCTTAATTAGATTTGTGTATTGACATCTTTCTTTCTTGGAAATGTTGTGAATTTTTATTTTTAACTAACACATTTGAATATCTAAATATATAAAGTCTTGTACCAATATACTTATCTTAAACTAGAAGGAATAACCCATTTTAGCGATCTCTGGATACTTTCAGTAATTTTTATGAAAATGTGCCTGTACTTGTTAATTGTTTTCTGCTTTTCCTGACTATACATCACTAAAATATTCTATCCTGACTATACATCACTAAAATATTCTATCTTTTTCTGCTTTTCTTACTAGACATCACTAAAATATTTTATCTTTTTTTGCTTTTCCTGACTACACATCACTAAAATATTCTATCTTTAAGGTTTCCATTTGAAATTGGGCAGTATGAAGTGATCTGAAATATTTTAATAATGAACACCAGACCCATAGGTCTATGGGACTCTCCTACAAGAGTACAGTACGGGAGTAAAATGAAGAGATTGACACTTGGTCTTGGGACATTGCCGTTAGCTTTTGAAAAGTGGATCTTTTGCCAATGATTTCAGTTAAGCGTTCTCCTACCTTTGCTAATCTCAGACCCCTCACACAAAGCATGCAGCGAGTTAATCAGATTCACTACGCTTCCATTGACTTTTAAGTTTTATGCTTATGTGTTCTTTGTTCTCATTTGTTTACATAAATATTGTCTTAATTATGAGATGAAATGAAATACTTTAATAATGTCCATAAGACCCATTGGTCACGGGGACATCGTACAAGAGTGCAATATGGGGGCCAAACAAAGAGAGTGATACTTGTCATAGGATGAGGCTGTTGGCATTTTTAGCGTGGATCGCTTGGTACTTTTGGTTAAAAGTTTTGTCTGCCTTTGCTAGTTTTGAACCATCAAGCAAAACATGCAGCAAATTGACTTTAAGATTGTCATACTTCTCTTGGATCTCACACTTCTCTTGGATCTCACTTTATGCAATGCAGTGCCATTCAGTCTCAACTTTCCCTGAGGTGCAGATATTGTCATATTTCCTTTTTCTCCATTGTTCTTCAGGCCTTGCCCATTTGCCATTTTCACAGAATCCAGCTGTAAGCATTTCTGTTGTTCATTTCATTTTGGCTTTGCTTATGTAGCACCGCCTTTTTTCTTTCAGGTTACTTTGTTCGCATGGCTAACTTGAATTTTCTTCACTTAATTTTTAATTTCTAAATTTTTATTTGCACATTCTTAATACTGATGTCCCACCTATTATCTATTTATTGTTTTGTTTCATTTAAATATTATTTCATTTGTTCAACTCTTTCCTACTACCATAAGAGACCATCTATTATCTTCTATGACTTCATTCTCTTCAGGTACCCTAGGAACTTAATCGCAGCTGCCACCGCTATTGGTTGTGTGACTATTTATTCTAATAGGATCTTTTAGAGGACCGAAGCCTTGACCATGAAAATGAAAGTGTTGGTGATAAGGAGCTCTTTGCTTCTTTCCATTTGTAAACTTTACACCCACATAACATTATGGGTATCACAAGTAACTTAACAAAGTTAGCAATATAATTTTGCAATCCCCTAATTCTGCATCTTTGCACCTGTTTTTCAATGATTACAGTGCTTTCCACCCCATAGCATTCTCCTCAGCCTACATGACTGCAGCAGAGCTTTTTGTGAAATTCAAGACCTAAGATATTTGTTTTCAGCCACTAATTTCCAGTGGTACACGGGGATGCGTCCCCTACCCTTTTGCTCCCTGTTCCCATACCGTGGACATTTTGGGGACGGGGGACGCCTTAGGACGTTTTTCAGGCGTCCTCAAAAAGTTTCTTTTTTTTGAAATGTTCCCGATCGGCTGGGACATCTCGGGGACGGCGAGGGGATGACCCACCGTCCCCGGGATGGGGACAGCTAGCCGTCCCCTTTTTTACAATAAGTTCTTTTTAAATAAAAAACCCTGAAATTAAAAATGCTTATTTTTTTATTGTTTCTAAGTGGACCCCACACCCTCCCAAACCTGAAATGAAACATAAAACTTGCTTTCAAAGTCATTTGAGTTAATTTTTAAATTCCAAAAAAAATTGCAGCTAAGAGGAAAGTGAGCAAGAGAAAAATTGGTAGTGACCCAGACTTTGAGTCTGATTTTGGTGCAATGTTGGCAAATGTCAAGTAGAGGCAGCCATCATACTTTCTATTACTATGGTTTGGATGTTTGTGACTTTGTCATTTAGACATTTGTAGTGCAAACTTGTAGGCTTTGGGCATTTTATTTTTAAAATTTTATATCATATGCACATTGATTGTTTGACATGAATTATGGAAGCAATTAAGTAGTTGTAGTATTAATTTGGTTGACTCTATAATGTATATGTCAATATGATTGGTAATTACATTTGCAATTTATCAATGTTCATTGTTATGATTATCATTACTCATATGAATATCTGAAATTTCCCTATATTTTTAAAATATATATCTATATATATATATCCCCTAAAAATATGACGTCCCCAAAACACGTCCCGTCATTCCGCCGTCCCCCAGTACTGGAGACTTGGTGGAACATATAGCTAATTTCAAAGTTTTTCATTTGAAGAGGTAGGTCACGTGCCTATTTTTTTTGCCGAGAAGAGAAAATTGTGGTGCATGTTCTGTTTATTTTTACATGCCTGCCCAACTCATTGCAAAAAAGCTCTAGGACCTTCTGTTGCTCCTCCAATTTTTATATTGTTTTTACAGTTAAAGATGAGATCGTTAATATATAGTAGTATTTTAATCACACTGCCAGCTAAGTGGCGTTACCATCTAATCGGACCATCCACTCTTCTATCTTGTCGATATACAGAGGAAATAAAGTGGGAAGCAAGTAGCAGCCCTGCTTAACCCAGATGTCAGCGTCAAAAAAATCTAAGAACCCTGCATGCGTTTTGATTTTGGCTCAGGATCCGCTTATAATAACGGTAGACTGCTGATTTGTCAGGAAAGTCTTGTTCTTCCATTCTGCTCCAGAGTTTTACATCTTGGAGAAATATCAAAGGCTGTTTTTAAGTTTGACAAAACAAGAACAAGCTTCTTCCCTGATATTGTTACATACTTTTTCAATCAAGTTCCCGAGAGTAATAAAATAGTCAATTGTTGGAGTGTTCTAATTTGCAAGCAGGGAGGATGGACTCAAGAGTTAGGAAGGTGTAATTAATATTTTTAACAATTTAGAGGGACAAGTCAGGGGTACCACTGCATGGACCTAGAAAAAGGTTTTTACCTTTATAGTTTATATGCTTCAAGACTTTCTTACAAGGAAAGTTGATGCCATTCTCCCCAAAGCTTGTAGGAATAGTAGGAGATTGGGCTCTTCACTCGCTCAGAGAAGGTTCTTTCCTGGAACCAAATATACATGTGAACACTGACAATGTTTTCTGCTTTTCCTGTCCAGTACATCACCTTGTTTTCGCTCTCCTTGCTTAACACTTGCATTGTGTTTCTTAGGCACAATGAGTGTATCGATGCGGTCTTGCTGTTGTGAAGGTCTTGCACTCCATTTCTTTTCAAAGTTTCTTAAACTCTTCCTAGGGAGAGAACCAACATTATTCGCTATCTCAGGCATAATGGCCACCTTGAGGGTTCAGTCAGGAAGGGGCTAGAATTAACACCAAAAGCAGGGTATTGGGCAACAATTGTCTTTTAAAACTGCGTAGTTCAACCAAAAAGGGGCTTCACCTCATCCTGGATGGCTTATTTTGCAGGTTGCAGGTTGGCCCAATGATAGTCGATCATCCATGACTTATTGAATTCATTCACAACAGTTGCATTATTATAAATTGTATGTTACAGGGATGAATTTAATTGAGACTTATGGCGGGATTAAACAATGGAACAGTAGAAGTTACATACTTGGCAGCATGGACACACAACCCAACATCTCAACGTTCTTCAAGAATTCACTGGCTTCAAAACAATGTTACCGCAACCTCTGCTCAGATCACTTAGCGTGGGTTTATCTACCATCGCACCGTAAGGCCTTCAAGGCTCTCGTTGGCAGACTTAGGCTCAGGCTTCTTCAATCATGCTTGGTTGTAGTCCAGGGTAACACCCAAACGGGCACCCAAAAAATCAGACCTAATTTTTAAAAATAAATTTCGTTTGTCTATAAGTTACTGCCTAAACGCTTTAGAGGTTAAGAGATCATGATACACGGTTTAATTGGACTCGAAATTTCACTTAGGATTTAAATCTTGATCTTAATCCTCTTGAAACAAAGTCTAGGGGCTTCAAGATGTTAAGATCTACTAGCCTTGCAAAGAGAACATGATTTCTTGGCTCTTAGGTTTCTCAGGGAGTGTGATTTTTATTTAGAGTCCAATTGTGCCTATGGACATGAGGGCTTTATGAAACCTTATTCATTTAGCCACTTTGGTTATTGATACCACTTTAAGAAATATTTTGAGGTTTCCTATGGACATGTACTATTGTAGATTTTATTTTACCTAGTCCCTTCAACTTCAAAATTCAAATGTAACAAATTCTATTGGCAATGTATAGTTCTAGTTTTGACATGTGACACACTTTGATTTGTTTCACCCATTGGGATTGCTTAGGGCCTTTGAAAATATTTTCTTTGACCTCCTTCCTCAATTAATGCAAGATTATTATTATGTTTGACTAAGCTTAGTTTTAGTTTTGGGCCTTGCAAGCTTGACTTGTGAAGGTTTGTCTCGTCTTGTTATGGATATGTGTTGACTAGGAATCTATTTTGAGAGACCAATGTTTTGTAATGCCTCCCTTTGAGATATTCCTAAATTTAGGTCTGCAAAACAATAATAATCACTAAACACTGATATTAGTAATAACAAGTGTAAACTTTATGGTTATATTTAGATTAACACATAAAATATTATAATATTGAGAGGAATACATCATAGCTAAAACACCATAATAAGATCTATAATTCATATCATCATTAACCTTTGAATTCGAAATAACTTAACATCACTAATGAGTAGCCCAAGGCATATTATGATAACCAATCATATTGGGAATTCATTAGAAATATTTATAAACTGCAATCTCAAGGATGGTTGTCCTTGTATTGCGAGAGCATGGGTGGATCTTTGTCCATCCATTTGAGGGTGGCATACTTGAGAAGATCCTCAAGCTGGTGGGAGCACTCATACTCCTTTGAGCCCCTTGAGCGCTACATCTCTGGAGTGGCATGCTCAAGAAGGCTCTCTCAAGCCCACGAGCATGGCAGGATCTCAAGTCTACACCATCCCTCAATCCACCTTGGAGGCGCTCCATCCTCCTTGATCAAACACAAGAGCACTAATTTGCCTCCTAGCCCATGAGTGTTGCATCTTGGGGTGACATGCTTGATAAAATGCATGAAGATTGCTTCCCTCAACAAGCTTGGGAACACTAATACACCTTTCGACCCCACAAGTGTGGCATCTTGGGGGTGGCGTACTTGATGATAGCAAAGCCGATACTTGCCATCTCATGAACCTAGAAGGTTGATTGACCTCCCTATTTGTAAACACTTCTATAAATTCAAAAGAGATTGCTAAAGGAATCATATTCTATTAATTGTTAATCATATATCATTTCATTATGCAATTGTAATGCACATATATAGAGTTATTCTTAATTATATTTTAAAACTTACTTCCCAATGATATTCTTTGCTAAAAATAATATTTATTCCAATAGATCTTTTATAATTCCAATTTCTTATTTCCCTTTTTCCAATCCACTTGATTGATGTGGGTGGCTGCACAAAGATGAGGAGCCAAAAAGTGGCCACTCTACTTTTTTTTCCCAAAATAGTGAAAACACAAGTGCACTATAAAAAAACACGCTCACATTTTGTTTATGCTTTTACAAAATGCGAGCGCGCTTACGTTATGTTCTGCATTGAAATTTTTTCCTTATCTTTTTTTTTTTTCTCTTTCTTTTCCCTATCTTTTAGTTAAACTTTGTACATTTACTTTTTTATACTTTAAGTTATATTTCATGTATATTGTTTCAGGATGTTTGAGAGTGGTTTCAGATCTATAGGAGTTATAATGCAAATTCTAGTTTTTGGAAGATTTTATAAATTTTCAAACAGTCAAATTTCAGCAATCAACATGTCAAAATTCAATAACCAGGAGGTCAAATTTTAGTAATCAGGATGTCAAATTTCAATAATCAGGAGGTCAAATTTTAGTAATCAACAAGTTGTATCATTTTTCTCTCTCATTGTTTATCCCTTATGCTCTAGATCTCTCTCTCACTCTCTCCTTCCCTCTCTACTTCTCTCTATCTCGTCATTCTCTCCCCCTCTCTCTCCCTCTCTCTCTCTCTCTCTCTCTCTCTCCTTCCTTCTCTACTTTTATCTATCTCACCTCTCTCTCCCTTTGTACTTCTCCCTCCCCCCTCTCTCTCTCTCTCTCTCTCTCTCTCTCTCTCGGTAGGCAAAGGGAGGGAGAGGAAAGATATAAAGGAGGGAGGGCTAGGGATGGAGACAAAGGTGGGATAGAGAGCAACAAAGAGAGAGTGAGGGAGATGTAGGTAGATAAAGGGAAAGGAGAGATGGAGAAGGAATGAGGGAGCAAGGGAGAGGTAGGGTAGGAGAGAGAGTGGTAGGAAGTGATAAAGGGAGAGGAGAGATGAAGAGAAGTAGAGAGGAAAGGAGATATGGAGAGAGAGAGGGGGGAGGAGAGATAAATAGGGGGAGAGAGGAAGAGGTAGAGAGAAGTTAGATGGGGATAAGTAGAGAGGGAAGGAGGGAGAGAGAGATGGAAAGAGAGTGGTGAGATAGAGATAAGTAGAGAGGGAATGAGAGAATGAGAAATAGAGAGAGGGGGAGGAGGGACGAAAGGAGAGGTAGAGAGGGAAGGAGAGAGGGAGGGAGAGGTAAAGAGTGATAGGTGAGATAGAGGGAAGGAGGGTGGTAGAGAGAGAGGGGGAGGGAGCGAAGGAGAGGTAGGGAAGGAAGGAGAGGGAGGGAGAGGTAAAGAGGGGTAGGTGAGATATATAGTAGAGAGAGAGAGGGAGCGTGGGCGAGAGAGAGGGGAGGGAGGGAGAGGTAAAGAGGGATATGTGAGATAGAGAGAAGTAGCGAGAGAGAGGAATAAGTGAGAGAGAGAGAGAGAGAGAGAGAGAGAGAGAGAGAGAGAGAGAGAGAGAGAGAGAGGATAAAGAGACAAAGAGAGTGATGGAGGGAGAGGTAAGTAGAGAGAGGGAGAGGGGAGATAAAAATAAGTAGAGAGGGAAGGAGAGGTAGAAAGATGATAGATAAAGAGAAGAAGAGATGGGAGGGAGGGAGAGAGGGAGAGATAGGGAGGGATATAGAGGTGTGTGTGAGAGAGAGAGAGGGGGGAGAGAATGACAAGATATAATTAGAGAGGGAAGGAGAGAGTAAGAGGAAGAGAGTGAGAGAGAGGTCTAGAGCATAAGGGATAATAATGAGAGAGAGAGAAAGATGATACAACTTGCTGATTGTTGAAATTTAACTACCTGATTATTGAAATTTAACTTCCTGATTATTGAAATTTGACATATTGATTACTAAAATTCAACTAAATAAAAAAATTATAAGATTTTCCAAAAATTAGAATTTACATTATAACTCTTACAGATTTGAAACCACTCTCAAACATCTTGCAACTATGTACATGAAATATAACTTAAAGTATAAGAAAGTAAATGTTTATTTCATGTATATAGTTTCACTAAAAGATAAGGAAAAAAGAGAAAAAAATACAAGAAAATATTTTCAATGCATAACATAACATGAGCACGTTATAATGCATTCAAATAATACTAGTGCATTATAACGCACTCACATTTTGTCAAAGCATTCAAATAACGTAAGCATGTTATAACATGCTCACGTTTTTACTTGCTTTGAGAATTCCCAAGCCTTTGGCTTGGATTTGCTTTGGATTTCCAACCCAAAGGCTTGGATTGCCTTTCCAATGCCTTAAAACATGTTTTTTCATATTTTACAAAAAATCACATAATCTCATTCATGCTCCCCATTAGGTTTGCACGTGTTTTAAGGTTGAGTAAAAAACACTTGGGTAATGTTAAGCTCTCTCTTAGCTTTCTAACTATGTAATTTTTTTCATTTTGACTATGTTAAGGCTTTCATCTTTAATTTATTTTGTTGGTGTATCTATTTTTTTGTCAAAAACCAATGTTTGGTATTTTTTACTTTATTTTTAACCATCATTGAAATTTCAAATAAATTACATTTTTAGAAACTAGGCTCCATTCTACACATTAAAAAATGATTTTTGATTAGTTTTCAAAATTTTTAGGGGGGAGCACGGTCAAATTTCTTTTCTTTTTTTTCTTTTTAAAATGTGTCCACTTTGAAAATAGTAAAAAAAATATATTTTCATTAAAAAATTATCAGAAAAATCAAGGATAAACTACATGCTGTTAGCTAATTTCTCACTGAAGCAATTTTAAAAATACTATAAAAAGTTAACATTTTAGGGGGCCCACAATAGGCACCATGTTATGTTTTTTTGAAAAAAAGAGGATCAATTTGTGTGGCCCCCCTTTTTGAACCCCTTAACCTCTACCATTAAATTTCTTTTAGTAGTTTAGAAAGTAGATTCAGAGCACTACGACTCTTGTTTTTATTGCATCTTAAAATTTTGAGTGTAACTATCATCCAAGGCTAGTATTTCCAGACCTTATAGAAAAATGGCCACTTAAGACCCCTTTTTGGCCCCCCATCTTTGTGCACTTACCCGTGACTTTCACCAAATGATTCCTCCTCCTTATATATCCTACATGGTGGGGTGAATAGTCAACCTTTGTAATTATTGCACCCCTTACAAGGAATGCATCCCTCCCTAAATCCAAGCACTACCTTTTTATTTTGACTTCCTTAATTAATGCAATGATTGCTACCCTTAGTGGTTAATTAAAATCTCCTATATGATAGTGACACCTTATGTCATCAATATGGAATCACTATATTTAATATTTCCCTTAGTAAATTCCAACGAACCTTTTGAAGTCTCCTTGGGTCAACAATTATTTTAATTTCTATGTAGGCTACGATTAGGGGGGGAGGGGCATGACATGTTTGAGGATTACCTTGAAGAATTGATGGACAAGAAACATCAACATTTTATTTTTGACTTCATAGTTAAACAAAAACAAACTTCAAGCACATATCAACAAGATTCATTTTGGCAAAGGGAATTCTAAATATTATTAGGATTATTCAGGATCAGGGGATTCCTATGAAGGCTACAAAAAACTGGGGGGAGTTTGGGACATTGAGAGGTTTCCTCTTAGAGTTCATTGACTAATTCCCTTCAAAGACATATTCTCAGGTCTACATCGAATGCTTCTATCCTAATTAAACCACTAGGAAAGAGTATATTTAATCATGAAGAGTCTACTAGAATTTGATACTTAAAAATATTAGCTTTGTCCATAACATCCACTTACATTCATACCCAAAATACTAAACAATATGCTCAATGAACTTCAAGAGTAAGTTACGTAATTATCAAACTCTTCTAGTCCATTCATGTAAAGACATTTTCAATGGATAATGAAATGTAGTCACATTCTTCTTACACAACATGACAAACCAAAAGTGTAAATGATATTCAATTACATAGGTATAAAATGAGGAAAACACAATAATTTAAAAGATGTTAAAATACTCATAAAATCATGGAAAAAATATAAATGTTATTTCACGCCAAATAGAATGCATAGAAAGAGAAACAATGTCCAAACGTAAATTATAAGACACAAATAAAGATTCAATGTTTTCAATTACCCTTGAATTCTCATTAAGTATCAATTTTCAATCTTAAGAGTACATAGTATCATACTCATTACTCATAAGTCATTTACAAAACAAATTTAGGGATTACAAAATTCAAATAGTCTCTAAGGTAGCCATGGCTAGATATGTGAAGTAAAAACTAATGCCCTTATGATTGTATTCATTTGGTCCAAACGAGCACATTCACGATCATCCAAAACCTTATTTAGGATATCCAAATCCCCATCACTAAATATAGGCTCCTTGGTTGTGATCCATTTCGAATTAGGATCAATCTTAACCAAATTAATTGATTGATCATCATCAACACTACCTAAGGTTAGCAATGATGAATGCATGAGTTCTTAACCTACTAGTGTAGGTTACAAAAATAGAAAATTACTAAAAGTCATAATTGGAAAGTTTCTCAAAATATGTTTGAAAGAAGCCATAAATACGACTAGTTGATACCCTTCCCATAAGCCTCAATCTAATGATCATTAGTTTGAAGGTCATGTCTGTTAGTGTGAAAATAGGTATTATCAAACTAGTTAGCTTTTAGCTTGCTTAGTAGAGTCCTATTCACACTACACTTGAGCTCACTTAGAGGTTATCTAGACTTTTGTCTCACCTCATATAGACTCACTAAGTGTCTCAACACTTGTCCATAGAGTCCTACACTTGTTTCATACTTGGAGGAGTAGTCAAAGTTTGACTCCTACCTTCTCACTTCTTCATCCTTGCCTTTATAAGAAAGGCCCATTTGTACATTTTACATAACATTACATGCTTATGATATTTTCTCATTTTGCATTTATCCATTTGTGGATTGTTTTTAGTTTGTAAGAAAATCTTGGTTGTTCCAATATGGTATCAAAGCAAGCTTGCAACTCCAATCCCTTTCTCTCTTGAATTTGTGAGGGTTGTGGATATCAACTCTTAAACGGTGCCTCCTGGAGCAAAATGGATGTCACGTTTGCGCTCAGAAGGGCCGAGAGACGAATTTTCATATATAACATTTGCATTTTTGACGACAAACAAATTTTGGAGGTTTGGGAGGCCCATTCATGGATGGTTGTACAAAAATCTGTATGATTGTACAATTGTAGTACTGTACAACATCATCAAGTTTCCTCGACCTCTGTGCCTCGATTCTTGTTCATTCGTCTCAAAATATGTCATCTTGACCTTTGTGCATCAATTTTTTATTAACTTTTTGTTTTTTGTGCAAAATAGTATAGGCATATGCAGGGATGATGTCAACAATCAATGTGCACAACACCTTGTTGACATCATCATTTCATAGTCAAAACCACCTACACCCCTTTTGGTGGTTTTCCAACTTCCAAATGGTGGTTTTCAACTTTTCAAGCGGTTTTGGGAAAAAAAAGTGGTTTTGGAATATTCCAACCATGAAAAATATTCTAGTGGAATTTTGGAATATTTCATTACTAATGTCATCATGATGTCATCAATTTTCAACCCCAACTTTGCCCCTTCGCCATTGGCCTGTTTTGATTTTTGGCTCAACTTTAGGAGCCTCGTTCTCAAGCATACAAACATATTTTTGAGTGATTTTTTTTATTATGTGTATTTTTTCATCCTCTATCTAATGGTATGATTTTTTTTGTAGTATTATGTACGATGTTTTTTTAAATTCAAATTATTAGAGGACACCTTGCACAGTTTATTTTTTGGTACTTCAGAGGGTTCATTTGGGCTTATACATTCTCCTTTTTGGGTCTCATTTTTTTGAACTTGCATGATTTTTCGATTTCTACGCCGTGGCGATGTTTATTTTTCATGGTTGTATTTTAGAATTTTAAATTTTGAGTATCTCTTTTGAGGTTTTGTACATCAAATCCACTTTGTGGAATCTATAACACACTAAAATAAAGTCACATATCATTGTATCATTTCAGGGGGGTCATTCTTTGAATAATGGGGGTTTTCATTTTATATTTTTGTCATTTTCTTGAGGTTTGAAATGCATACTTGATATATGTCTTCATTGTCTACCTCATGACAAAAACTTGTAAGAACTTAAAACAATAAATAAGTCTATAAATGCACTCATATAAAGTGCCACAACAACTGAATATTTGTTCCTTAAGGAGGGAATTTTGTACTTAAACTGAATTATAAAGTGTAATGGGGGGTTGCATAGTGCCTTAATTTGCTATTACAACAATGGATCCTCACGATTCTTGCCTCATGCGTGCATGCCTTGATGCACACCATTTTTTAATTTCTTGTATATATTTTTGGACTTGATGTTGGGTCTAAATTCTCGTGCACACCTTTGTGCCCAATTTTAGTTGGTTTTCCTATACCTCTTCCTCGTTAGCATTAAGGGGGGAATTATCATAGTTTTATGCTAATGCTTCATTGGTTTCAATGGAGGAATAGAGGAACCTTCTAATTTTTTGGGGGAGGGGGGTCTCATAGATCTTTTTTGTCTCTCCTATGGGGGGATTATTTCAATGGATCATATTTTGTGAGATTCTAGTACTTATGTAGAGTATCATGATGCACATAATAGTAGTGTACTACAAGTCACTCGTGCAATTGTTGATCAAACTCCAGAATCATAGTACTATCTGCATCTTCAACTTCATAGAGTTTGATTGCCTTGTGCGATCTGTGTATTCATGGTTGAGTAGTTTTCAATATTCTCACTCATGCAGTGTTTAGTATCTCTATTCTTGATCTACATTTCTTGGAGTTTCATTGATTCCAACAGACACCTATTCATCTTCGAAAAAGTTACAAATTTGACATGCTTTAGGAGTTCATCATCATATTTCTATCTTCATGAGGCATTTTTTCAAGTCTTATCCTTCTCTTTCTCTCTTTTGGAGAGGAGTTTTTTTCCCATTGGGTTTTCTCCTTTTTCTCTGTTTGTGTGATATCATTATTCTACATGAGTACCTTATTAGGCCTTATTGTTGGGACTCATCTTTTTAGTGTTTAGCTTACTCCCTAAGTATCACTTAAGGGGGAGGAGTTGTTAGTGTGAATAGAGGTATTATCAAACTAGTTAGCTTTTAGCCTTCTTAGTAGAGTCATATTCACACTACACTTAAGCTCACTTAGAGGTTATCTTGAAATAAAGTTGCTTCTTCCTATAAATGTTATTGGAAATAAAAGGGTTGTCTTGTAAAATAAACTCCAAAGTTTGATTGTTACAAAAATTCTTTGATTGATAAAGAACAAAAATGATATAATAATGAAGTTGTAGATGTAGGCATCCAAATTTGATCACTCCCATACGATCAAATTTACCTCTCTATTTATCCATTTTGTCAATATTAATTTATTTAATTAATATTACACTTCCCACCTAAGGTTCTTAAAGTATTTAATTTAACAATTAAATGTTTTACTTTACACCTTTTTCCTCTCTAAATTAAATAAATACATCAATTTATTTAATTTTGTCATCTTAATCTTTTTGAATAAAATCAATTTAAAATTCTTCATTTTTCTCATTTCTTGTCACATCCTCCATAATCATTTTCTAATCTAGATTAATTTAATTAATTCATGATTAAGATGTACATCCTCTTAATCAAGGATTAATGTCACATCCTCCTACATTTGCCACTTGCTTCTAATCTCTCATTAATTACTTTAATCAAATATTTGCACAACCTTAATTAAAGTCATTAGCCACTTTTAACACCACTTTTTAGTCAACCTTTTCATTTGCCTTTCTTGGCATTGACCCTCTTTCCCATGTGAATTTTTTAATTCACATTTATTCATCCTAAGTCTCTCTCCTCCCCATGTGAATTTTTAATTCACATTTTATCTTTTCAAGACTTCTAAAACATTTGACTTGTCACCTCATCCACATGTGACCAATTCCCACCTTTTTGGAGACCCTCTCTTATCCATTAGATTCTCCTAAGAATGTGAATTTTTAATTTAATTCACATTTATTTCTCCAACCACTTTCTCATTTCCCATGGATATTTTTGAGGAATTCCAAAATTCTTCAAATGTCACTTTCATTCTCACTTGGGGACAAGAAGTTCCTTTTTGAGGAAATCTTCTCACTCCCCAAAGTACTTGAAAGGTACTTGTCCTTCCTCCACATCATGTGCTCTCCTTCCACATCACCTACACATCATTTTATCCTTAGCCATCTCACATTCCACATGTCAAGATGTGAGGGCTTGTGAGTCTTCAACTCACCATAGCCGTACATCTTGATCTTGGTGGCTCAATCTCAACCATTGAATTCTCTAGAGAATTCAAATTTCCCTATAAATACCCCCTTCTCTAAGGCATTTACAACACTTAGTCATTTGAACAACCTTATGCTATCATTTTGTGCATTCATTTTCTCTCATCTAGCCATCTATTTTAACCATTTTGCATTTGCATCCCACCATATAGTTAATCTTGCATTTAACTACATCAATAGCCATCTAAGGAGCATACAGAGCAATCCAAATCAAGGGCCAACCAAATAATTTCAGCAGCAAAGAAGGTATAATCGTCTTGTAATCTTCATTTTAGCTTATTTATTTGCTTTATCATTTCTTAGGCTAATCTTGAGGTGTCCCTTTGTATTTTCTTTCATTGCATTATTGTTGTTTTTGCATATTTAGGGTTGATAAACATAAAGGTTCACATTTCTGGCACGCCCGGTGGGACTCACAAGCGGGTTCCTCTATTATACGTTTGTTGTTGTTGAGATTGTTTGCAGGAACAGGTCGCAAAGGGGCGACTACGCCCTCCTGGTCACTGCAGAGGGGCGACTACGCCCTCCTGTACTTTGCAGAGGGGCGACTACGCCCTCCTAGTCACTGCAGAGGGGCGAATATGCCCTCCTATACACTGCAGAGGGGCGACTATTCCCCCTGGTTCACTGCAGAGGGGCGACTACGCCCTCCTGGTCCCTGCAGAGGGGCGACTACGCCTTCCTGTTCACTGCAGAAAGGCAATTACACCCTTTGTTTCATTGCAGAAAGGCAATTACACCCTCTGTTTCACTGCAGAAAGGCAATTATGCCCTCTGTTTCATTGTAGAAAGGCGATTACGCTCTCTGTTTCATTGCAGAAGGGTGACTATGCCCTGATTAAACTTTGTTTTCTAACATTTTACTGTAGAAGGGCAACTACGCCTTGGTTTGAATTTTGCTTGCTAACATTTCACTGCAAAAGTTCAACTGCGCCCTCCTGCTGCTGTAGAAGTTCAACTGCGCCCTCTTGTTGCTGCAGAAGTTCAACTGCGCCCTCCTGTATAGTGTAGAAGTGCAACTGCGCCCTCCATTTGACTGCAAAAGGGAAACTACCCCCTCTTCCATATTCTATTTCTAATAAAGTTTACTGCAGCGGGGCAGATACGCGCTCTTCCATATTATGTTTCTAACAAGTTTGTTGCAGAGGGAAATTACCCCCTCTTCCATATTTTATTTCTAACAAAGTTTGCTGTAGCGGGGCAGATACACCCTCTTCCATATTCTGTTTCTAACAAGTTTGCTGCAGAGGGGCGGATACGCCCTCTTCCATATTCTATTTCTAAAAAATTTGCTGCAGAGGGGCGACTATTCCCTCCTGGTCACTGCAGAGGGGCGAATTTTCCCTTCTGGTTACTATAGTGGGGTGAATTTTCCCTCCTAGTTATTGTAGAGGGGCGAATACGCCCCAAAACAACACATTTTGAGAGGTAAAATGACCATTTTAGTTTCATTTTTGCTCCCATTTTTTGCAAGGATATTTGTGTTTTTGCTAACATTTTGCAACATATTCTTGTGTAATTGACGAAGAACGAAGGATAAAACAACTAACATTTACTTGTAGGGCTATCCGTTTGCTCATATTTTAAAAGCTATCCTTATTGTTTTCGTTAATCTAAGAACACAGTTTAATTAGGGGAAGTAACATTCATTGCTTGCTGTGTTTATCTTTTTGTGTCACCCAAGGGGGCATTAGTTTGTTTTCACTTTCCCCTTGCACTTCGTGTGAGCCTGGGGAGTAGTTGGAAATGATTAGTGCCTTCTTTTTAGTGGAACCTGCTTGGGGATTTCATCACCCCAAGGGACGATTCCAACCACGCGTATCGACTGGGTATATAAAGGGGGGAGAGCGAAAACTGTACCTAATTCCAGTTGCGTCGTAATTGGCGGAGTGTTGAAGCTAGGGTGATACCTAGATAGACGTGAAGAGTTGGTCCGAGCCCTTCAGTATCTCGCTGGGGTTCCCGACTCACGCTTGTGACGGACTGGTGTTCACGGTTGTGCCTCACGTACCGAGAGTATATCAAGGACTCCCTAGACACCTTGTGCATCCTAGATTAAGACCTTTGTTGGCCATACCCTTAATACTAATCCTAGGATCATGCTTGTTTGAAAGTTCTTTCTTGTGAGAAACCAATAATTTTTTTGACAAGTTGGCCTTATTGTTGTCATTTTAAGTCCTTGCCATAGTCATTTTCATCTAAACCAAGTCCCTGTTCACTGCAGTGGGGCGAATTTTCCCTCTGGAATAGTCAAAATTGCCCCGTTTAGCTTTGTTTAGCCTCTAAACCATCGTTTAATCATTCCAAACCTTTGTTTAATCATTCCAAACCTTTGTTTAATCTTTCCAAACCTTTGTTTTGTCATTCTAAACCTTTGAAACCTCAGTTTAATCATTCCAAACCTCCGTTTAATCATTCTAAACCTTTATTTTGTTATTCTAAACCTCCGTTTAGCCATTCCAAACCTTCATTTAGCCATTCCAAACCTCCGTTTGACCATTCCAAACATTCATTTGACCAAGTAGTCTTTTATCCCTTTCGATCCTCCGTTTACCCATTTCGAGTAATCTTTCATCCATTCTAAGCATCCATCTCCTCATTCTGAGAGTTGTTCATTCTTTCTAATCAATCATTTATTCGTTTCAAGCTTTCGTTTTCGCGACCTGAGAGTCGTTCATCCATTCTAAGCAATCGTTTACCAGTTCTGAGTGCTTGTTCATCCACCCCTATCATTCATTTTCCCAATCCGATCATCTATTTCCTCAATCTGATTATCTAACACCCTGTTCCAATCACTCATCTCTTCATTCCAACAACCTGTTTACCCGCTCAAAAAGTTCAAAAGCAATGGGGCGAATTTTCCCTATAGTGGGGCGAATCTGCCCTGTAGTGGGGCAAATTTTCCTTGTAGACGGGAAAATTCGCCCCTCTGTGAGGGCAAATTTTCCCCAGAAGGGAAAATTCCCCCCTCTGCAGTAAAAATTTGGCAAACAAACAATAGATAGATCTAGTTCCCAAATCTGACCAGTGGAGCCAATCCCATCATATCCTTCAATCCAATCCTAATCTGAACTTTAATCTAATCCCAATCTGAGCTTTGGTCCATCCACATTCTGTCGAGCTCATTCGTTCATCATCTGAGTCGTATCAATACATCATCCTCAAGCATCTCTAGGTTACACATCCCTTATCGTTTCCCCATCCAAATCCCTTGAACTTTATTTTAGATTATTATCCGAATTGACCTAAGTGTCTGAATTGATTGTCATCATCAACATCTGCTTAAGATTTTCATCCGTCCTAAGTTAATCATTATTGTCGGCCCAATCAATTCACCTTCAATCTCAAGGTGGATTCGGTGCTGCAATCATCCATTCATCCTTTAATCCGATCAATCAGTATCCTAAGTCACCTAGGGTAATCTCTGAACGAGGTTTTCCAATCCCTCTAATCATCCTATCCGATCCATCATTCGATCTTATCAATCATTGATCGATCTTATCGAATCAGATCCAATCGCATCCTTATCCAATCACCTTCGACCCAATCAATCTACTTCCATCTTGAGGTAGATTCAGTGTCATAATCATCCTTTGATAATCGATCCTATCCCATCACATCATCCAATCATCCTAATTTGAGCTTTAATCCAATCCTGATTTGAGCTTTAGTCCGTTTCCATCTGAAATCTTTGATCCTTTCTCTTTATCCTTTCATCATCATGAACCCTTATCCTCCATCAATAGTAGTCAAGGGAAACCCTAATTATTTTAATGACAATAATGAAGGTCTTGTCAATCAAGAGGTATATGAAATAGATCCCCTTGATGCTATCATCGCTAGTAAACTTTCTCCACCCGCTTCCAAAAATCCAATCACCCCTTCAAGCAATCCCGTTATGTCTTCACCCATGCCTAATCACGCTCCTTATGCTACCTTTGACAAGGGATGTCCAGTATCTTTCCTGTCTACATATTCGTCATATCCTTCATCTACATCGTCCCCTTATCCAACACCTGCATCCTCTTATCCTAATCTTCCAACCCAATACTCCTCTTACACTCCCTCATCCATGTTCCATTATCCTAATCCTCCATACCAATCAACCTACTCTAATCTTACGTCGACACCCTTTTATCTTAATCCTACACCCCCATCAACTTATCCTAATCCAACATCCACATCTCCCTATCCTAATCCACCATCCACGTCTTCCTATCTTAATTCACCATCTCAATCTTCCTATCCTAACCCGCCATCTCAATATCCTTACTACAATCCACCAACCACATCCTCTTGTCTTAATCTACTATCCACATCCTCATATCCTAATTCACCATTCCAATATCCCTACCTTTACCACCCATCCAATCCTAATCCTCCATCTACTCTTAGTCCTATATCCAATCCCATTCCTCCATCTAACCTTAGCTCGCTAATCCATAATGCTAGTCCTCCACCCATCCCTAATCCTTCATCTATTCCTATCATGCCATCTCAGCCTCGAGTATGCAAGTTCCTCACTCCAAAAGTTCTCCAAGGACTTATGACAAAGAAGACATCCCCAACTCCACCACTTGAAATTGTGGAACCATTCCATCCCACACCTATCATTGATGCTACCACCCCTAGCACCACTCAAACCATCAAACCCACTAAATCCATTGAACCCCCATCTCCTACTCCGAGAGCCACTGAATCCATTGAAGACACCCAAGTCCAATCCACTCCCTCTACTCCTAGATCCACCCACTCCATCGAAGATAGCCAAATCCAATCCACTCCTCCCACTCCTAGTAACATTGAAACCCATTTCCATGAACCTCATGAATCCTCCATACTTTCGTCTCCCTCACTTGAAGAGTCCCTCCAACACTTCGTTATCATGTTACCCACACAAGATGAGTCATGCCAAGAGTTTGATTCAAAGCATACCACCATATCCCCTCCTCCACATCAAGATCCCGCAATCCCATCTAGCCCATCTCAAGATCATAATCTCCCATCTGTTTCATCCCATGATCCCCTTCTCTCTTGTGAGCCCTTATCTCCATCTCCATCACCCGCTACCACAAATCCATATCCTATCATGTCACCTAATCCCTTTCTTGATCCCTTACCATTCCCTTGTCCCGATCAAGATGCTGCTATCCCCTCATCTCCATCTCATGATCCTCCATTGTCGCCTAAACCTACTATCCCCTCACCACTTGTATATCCCCTTGGTACTCTCACATTCTTCCATGGTGGTCTCCTTGCAGAAGAAAAACACAACATATATACCACCCATCCTCCCCCACCTAATAATGGACTCGCATCATTCTTCCAAAATAACAAAAATCCTATCATGGATCGAATGTTCAAAAACATGAACTATCAAGGAAAAGGTTTAGGCCTTCATGAGCAAGGTATTTTAGAGCCCATCCAGGTCAAAGAAAAACTCTGCATGCAAGGTTTTGGACCTATTTCTCAAAACTCACAATCTAAAGATGTTGGTACAACTTCTAGATGTCCTAAATGAGCCTCTTCCACAAGAAATATAGGCTCTTCCCATCGCTCCACTAGATCATTTGCTACCATTCCTCCTCCTCCATCGTATCACCTCAAAACAACCGTCCATATTCCTCCTTCATCTGATCCATCCATTTTGGGTCCTTACATCCCTCCATCCACCATATCCCATCCTTCATCTACTCCATCCATCTTTGGTCCTTACATCCCTCCATCCACCATCTCCCATCCTCCATCTACCCCGTCCATGTCTTCTCCAGGTCCTAAGTCCATTTTGGGCCCTTATATCCCAAAATCACCTCCTCCATCTTGTCCTATTCATCCTCTTATCCATCCATCACCTATCCATATCACCTATCATAAACATCCCAATCTCATATCCCATAGTCAGGATCAATAAAGGCACATACACGCACATCCTCCATCCACATATAATCCTCGAGATCCTACCACCATTATTCCACACCATCCTTCTCCTTACACCCATCCCATTGCTATTAAAAGCACTTTGGATGCCAAAATAAAAATGCATCAATCTAAACATCCACATGAATCTAAAGCTTCTTATGTCCCCTCTAAACAACATGTTGAAGAAAAGAAAAATAAAATCCAAAATCAAAATCAAATTCGTAGCCCGCAAAGGTCCACCAAAGCAAAGATCAAAACCATGTGGATCCCAAAGAAAAAAGATGCAACACATTTAAATGAAGCATCCATAACAACATCCAAAGTTGCTAATCCAAAAGCTAATCATTTTCATCCACCCTCTCCTAAATCGGTTTTGGGTCCCCATGTCCTGAAATTCACTATCTCATCTCCTCCATTATCCCCGCATTCTCCATCCATTAATCCTCTTATCATTTCACATCCATCACCGTATGTGCCAATGCTAGTCTTGAACTCACCTCCCCATCACACACCTACCCCATCATTCTATCCATACCCTTTCCAGCCCCTCCTCCATTATCCCACATACCTCCCCCATCAAATCCCTCTAATTCATCCTCTTGCATAATCCATTTATCCTAATAAGATTGTACCAACATCCAATAGTCACTTCAAACATGGGCTCTTAACACCTTGTTTGGAATTGGATGCTTAAGTCCTTCATCCACCTCCTTATCGCATGTCTTCTAAATCCACTTATCCACCTCCCTATCCTTATCCATCTCCTTTTGCATGATATCAAAAAAGTCAAAAAATCCACAAAATTCAAGAAAATAAATAAATAAATAAAAATACCGCATATCCATCATATCCTTCATCTACACCTTCCTCTTATCCAGTTTACTTCTGCACTTGGGGGAAATTACATCCCCTTCACTCACCTCCTCCATCCCACTTATCTTACACATCCTGCTTGTCATATCCATTTATCTCACTCCCTGCATCCTCCTTGTGATCTTGATATAGCTAGGGGAAAACATATACACATGCTTTGGACACCACTTGGCATACCTTCCCCTCATCCATACACTATCCTGTTCCTTATCCACATCCATCTACCTTCTTTGTCTATCCATCATGCTACCATCAGTATCCCTTCCTTATCCAGGCATCCTACCTTCATTCATCAAACTCCCTCGTCCACCCATCCTATCCTCCTCCAGCTATCTCCTTTATCTTCCCATCCACTCATCTTTCGCCGCTTTTTCCTTATCACACATGACATATCTAGAGTGGGGGCATCTACTTCCTTTGTGACATAATCCCTTGGAGACATCATTCATCGATCCTATCTAACTTTTCATCTTCCCATCCTTATCCTCCTATTCCTCCATCCAAACAATCCCTTTCATATCCCCATCTTTGTCTTCCTACCTATCCAAACAATCCCTTTCGTCTCCCCATCCTTGTCTTCTTATCCATCCAAACAATCCTTTTAACCTCCTTATCCTTATCTATCCATCCTAGCATCGCTCCACCTCCTTATCTTCCTATCCATCCCTATTTCTATTCCCCATCCCTTTCATCCCCCATCCCTATCTCCCTATTCACTTGTCTCTCTCTTCATCCCATCTTATAATCCCTTGTCATTGGTATCTGGCTATATGCTTCTCCCAATGCAATCCAATTCCATCTATCTAATCGTCATCACTCCTACTTCTCTTGCACATCTTTCCAATCCCCTGTCACTTTTCATCACTCATCTCTCCATCATACCATCCTCCCAATCCCTGAGCTTCATGTAGTCACCATCATCCAATCCAATCCAATAGGTCTATCCTGTCTCATCGTATCAGGCCCATCATTTTCATCTCATCGCCCTTTATCCATCGTTTATCTTTGATCTTTTGTCAAACTACATTGCCCCTACGCTTTCATGTAGGCAAGGTTGATCATTTGATCCTCCCTCGGGGCATTTGTGTGTCATGTCTTGTGTCATTCATCATCGGTCACCATTGTCTTCTTTCCGCTTTATCCATAGTCTTTTCAAGAATTACGAGGGCTCTGCGCTTTCACGTAGGCAAGGCTAATCTATGATCAACCCCTAAGCCCCTAGGTCTGTAGGATGTGTCAATCTTCTGTCTTGTGGCTTGTTTCTCTTGTATTGTGTCATTAAGCTATGCCCTTATCTAGCTAGTTATTAACAAACAAGATCTGCTAGTATCAGCAAATCCAATCGGTTTTGAATATCCCGTGTCATATCGATCTTTTAGTTTAGTAATCCATCATCGGTCTCAACAAGATACATCCTTCCTAATAAACCTCATCAACCTCATCCATCATCTCAACCTTATGGCAAAGGATGTTTGAAATTTGATTGTGATCTTTTGATACTTTTGGTTTTTTGTTTATCATTTGAGCTCCCTATTATAATTAGTCAAGATCGCCATAATCTATCATATTATGGTGTCTTGGCTGATTCACATAGGGGCATATCTTGATCTTTTATTGTTGCTATATGCTGGGTTGTCCCACGTAGTACCCACCAAGATCCCTGTGATCTTGTTTTACGTTGGGACATCCCTTTATGCTTGTGGTTATCCCAATGCCTGGCCTGACCAAAGTTTTCACTACTTTGGGGTGTTGGGATAGCCTTCTTGTTTTTGTGTTTGTTTCATGCATTAGATGCTAACTCGCCTTAGTTTCCTATACCCTGACACTTGGTATCTTATGCTATAGCAAAAATCAGTGCTTCGAAGATGGAAAATCATATTAGGACTGCATTTCATCATCTGTTGCATTGCATTCACCCTATGATTTTGGTTGTGCAAATACTTTACCCTGCTCTCTCCATTCTTCTCAGGATACTAAAAGTTATTGACAGGTGCCAAATTACACTCGTTTTCCACAATCACTACACATACATCTTCCCCCTTGTTTATCATGTCAGTCCTTATTGACGCTTATGACCATGTGTTATTACCTTTCATGATTTACTATTCACATTATTAATTCATTACAACGTTAACTCCATTACACGTGCATTATCATCCACACATATTAGGTTCATTCTACTGTTCATACATACATCGCCACCTACATTGCAATGTGTTAGAATCACACATGAATCACCACCTGCATCACAAAGCATTATATTCATAATACATCACATCCTGCATGTATAGAACATTCATAAAAGCATCTACATAAGCCATCATACACATATACATACATGTCAATAAATCAAATAAGCATTCATACATAAACATCTACATAAGCCATCATAGAAAAAAAAATGCATACATCATACATCATATAAGCATCTGCATCAATAAAATCATCCATAGTCCATGAATGCATAAACATGATCATTCATCCAACGCATGAACATGGTGTCAATAAGGGCTATCATATATCATATATCATATATAAATATACCAAAAGTCCAAAGTACATCTCATAATCATGACTATCACATGAATAATATCATAATAATGTCGTCGATGTCATCATAGCTATGACCATCATATACAAAAATCATCAAATCAAAATACCAGTACAAGGTCCTATAAATAACCACCGTCACTATGACCTATCCATCCACTCTGCAACTGTCAAAAACTTCGTACCCTGTCACTTGCCAAATGAGCTACCCACATATGATCTCTGAGGTGAATTAGGTACTGATCTCCTACCTGGCGAAACACCCTGTGACTCACTAAAACCTCGGGTCTGCGTCCCCAGTGTCTAGGATGGTGCTGGCATCTGTGGTGTCTGCCAAACATATTGGAACATCCACTGTGTCGGGTCTGGAACTGCATGATAATATGCGGCCATCCAAAATCTTGCCTCTCTCGCATTCTTCTCTCACTCAACAACCTTGACCTGAGCGGAATTTCGCTCCTGACGATACCTATCCCGATCTCTGGTGATCACTCTCCTCTCCTGCTCCCAGGCCTCCTGGGATAGTCATAACTGTGCCATCTCTGCCTGAACCCAATCTCTCATCTCCTCGGCAGCCACTGCCCTAGCCACTGCTGCATCCCTCTCCCCCTGTTACCCCTGTATATCTGTCCCTATCACACCACCAACCTATACTGATTGCAACTGAGCCATTGCTACGTCCCGCTCTCCCTGCAGCATCTGCATCTGCATCTCTACAACATCCCTCTCCCTTTGTGCGGCCTGTAACTGAGCCACCGCTACATCCCTGTCCCTCTGTAGTTCATGTACTCTCAAACTTGATGCATCTCGCTCTCTCTGTAGTGATGATACCTCTGAAATTGCCTCCTCTCTCCTCCTTTGAAGAGAATGTATATGTGCCTCTGCCAACTCTCTCACTCTGCAAAACCTGAACTCGCACTTGCGCCACATCCCTCTCTGCCTCCATAGCTTGCACCTGTTCCTGTGCTACATCTCTCTCTGCCTACATAATACGTGCATGGTCCCTTGCCTCACCCTCTCTCCTGCATCAACCCCATATCTCCGACTATCTACTCTAAATAATGCACTCTATCACGTAGCTCATCTCGCTCCCACCGGAGATCATCTATCTGCTGCCCAATGCCTGTTGACCCCTGATCTGTCACCCCCTCTGGCTCCCCCTTGGCCTGTAATATAACAACCTCTTCCTGTAATCTGTCATGGTCCAAACTAACAGCATCCAAATCATCCCGTACCCTCTGTATGTTGGCCTGTAGTCCATCTTTCTCCCTCCCCATCACCTCTACCTGTGTGGATAGGAGGTCAACCATAAATCTATAATCTCTCTAACCTGCTACCGGTACCCTCGATAGATCTACCCTGAGTCTGATCACCTCCGCCTTAGCTATCCTCAACCTCTAATATGTCATCCGAAGCCTCTCGACTGAGCAATAGGACCCTCTAATGCCACACAAGGAACCACTGCCAATGGCTTTGCATCCAAAATATCTGAAACATCTCCATCTATCTCCATAGCATCATCGCCCCCCTGCACTCCTGCTCCTGCTAAGTCTCTTGGTCCTCCACAGTGGGGCGGAACCAAACTCTCTGCGGCTGACCATGCCTCCCCACTCTCATCAGTCTCCTTGGCTCTCCTACAACCCTCGCCTCCCCCTCTGGCTCCTCCTCATCCTCGCTCCCCCTATCTCTACAACGGAAGGCCCCTGCTCTACCATGGTCTGCACCCTCTTATGTTGTCTCCTACTCACCATCCTCTCTGACTGACCCCTGGCCTCAATCTCCTCCTGGGCTCCATCCTGCTGTCCACCCCCTCCCATCTCCTCCTGCTCAGCTCGCACCAACACTCTCCTCCACCGTACCCTACCTCCTATGCCGGGCTGCTAAACAACTCCACCCTCCACCGCATGTATCATCTCCACCTCTGGCTCATCCTGTCTTACTGCATCTGGCTCTGGACCTATCCCACCCTCCCATCGTCCTGCATCTCTCCCACCAATGGGTCCTGCTACGTCCACCTCCGCCCTAGCCCTCCTCCGCCGTCTCCTCATCCTCCTCCTCCTCCTCCTCCCTGGCTATCCTACTGCCTCAACCTCATCCTCTCCTCTGTCCTACTGACCAACACCCTCTGGGTATGTGCAGGATCATCATGGAAAAAAAGGCCCTTAAGTGGCAATGAAAATTCAGAAAAATCAAAGTTAGGCAACTTGACATAAAAATTTGAATAAGTTATCTATATTATTTCAAAAATATGTAAGAATAGAATCTATGGGAAATTGAATGCAGTTTCTAAAATACTAAGTTTATTTTTTATTTTTTAAAGTCTATTTGGTGAAAATTTGAAATTTCAATCATGATGAAATATAAATTTTAAGGGAAAAATAAGAGTAGGTGTCACGTCGATACACCCCGCCACAATACAATGATAATATTTTTTTTTATAAGATTTTTTTAGATATAAGTAGAGACTCCGTTAGGATGTAAGCATATTTTTTTTAATTTATTACCAAGTAAATAATTAATTATGAATTTTTTATTACAACTTTTAAAAAATATAAAACCTTGTATGTACGACCACCTTAACTTGGAAAAAACTTCATGAAATTCAATTTTTTTTTAATCCTATATTATACAAAGCATAGAATGTGACACATATTTTGGATTCAAAAAATATGATACCGTTTGAAAGTTATAGATATTTTCAATCAGCCTATCAATCAGG